>ML811543.1:85071-158174 GCA_009831015.1 Picea engelmannii | reverse complement strand
TTTATATCAATCTGGCACGTGTGAAGAGTCACCATCTGGCAGGGCCGACCTCTCACACTGGGTGGGTAAATCCACCAATAATTAAATCTGGCCCTTTCATTATAACTGTTGGGGCCGACTTCTTATTCTGCACATTATAATTGTTCGATGACCAATCCGTAAAACGGGATTTGATCCTTATACAATTACCGACTTGATTAATCCTCAATGGGGATTAATATAATAATAAAAATAATAATAATGACATGATTAATCCACAATGGGGATTTAATCCAATAACAAAATAATAAGAATGCTCTTCGCAGTTACATTATTTCAACAGATATTGTACAAGGTTAGTATTTACATTTGGTATCATAGCTTTATTGGATTCAGGGGGATGCCTTTGTGGTCAAGGGTTTGGCTCGGGATTGTGATAAGCCTTGTTACAGTGGGAGATTTGTGGTATTGTTCTTCAGGTGAAAAGAAATGGCAAGCAATTCAAAGATGGAGATCGAGAAGTTTAATGGGAAAATTTTTGAGTTGTGGAAGCTCAATATGGAAGATCTGTTGGTGGACAGAGATCAGTGGATCACGGTAGATCCAAGTATTGCACCTACAGGAACTTCTGCAGATGACTAAAAAAAGTTGGATCGGAAGGCAAAGAGCATAATTCAACTGTGTATCTCTGATTTAGTATTACTGAATGTGTCAGAGGAAGCTACAACCAAGGATTTATGGGAAAAGTTGGGGAATTTGTATCAGTTTAAGTCCCTGGTAAATAAAATATTCCTGAGAAAGAAGTTGTATAACCTAAGGATGAGAGATGGAGACTCAATGGAAAATCATTTGAACGCCTTCAATACTGTGGTAAGTCAGTTAGTATCTGTTGATATTAAAATTTCAGATGAAGATAAATGTATCAGTTTTTTTTGTTCTTTACGAGACTTGTGGGATAGTTTGGTTGTGGCCATAGGTAGTAATACAACTTCTTTGAAGTTTGAAGAAGTGGTCTCATCCTTCTTGTCGAAGGAGATGAGACGAAAGAATATGGAAGGACATAGTACAGATGCATTATTTGCAAGAGGACGTTCCCAGGAAAGAAATAGATATAATTTCTCAAGTGGGTGATATAAGTCTAAGGGTAGATCTAAAATCTCCCAGAAATGTTGGAAGGATATGTTGGAGATGTGGAAAAGAAGGGCACTACAAGAAGCAGTGTAGATCCAAAGTTGAGAAAAAGAAGGGATCTGAAGAATCTTCTTCTACAGAAGAAAATACCTCCAAGGAAGAAGGAGGGGATGTGTACTTGGCCTCTTCAAGCACACATGCATATCATGAGGCATGGTTGGTTGACTCTGGTGCATCCTTTCATATGACTCCCCACAGGGAGTGGTTCTGCGAATATGAAAAGTATGATGGAGGTAATGTTTTCTTAGGTAATGATTTGACAACCAGAATCATAGGAAGAGGAAGGGTCAAGTTGAGGCTCATAGATGGAAGGATTATAACACTATCTGGTGTTCTGCACATCCCAAGTATGGCCAGAATTTTGATTTCTCTAAGAAAAATGGAAGATGCAGGGGTAAAATCAATATTTGAAAAGGGAACTTGTAGGATGGTTCAAGGAGAAATGGTGTTGATGAAGGGAGTTCGGTTTGGAACTCTATATAAGCTGCTAGGAAGAACTATTATTGATGGGTGTAATAGATCCATTGTTCCTGATATTGGAGTTGAAGAAGAAAGAACTCTTACAGTCTCTGGAGAAAAGGTTATGTTGTGGCATCAAAGACTGGGGCATATTGGAGAGAAGGGTCTTCGACTACTACACGGTAAAGGTATGGTTGAAGGTATGTCTAACTGATCTATGGATTTTGATTTATGTAAACATTGTCTATATGGGAAGCAAAATCGGGTAAGATTCCCCGCTGGTGCAACAAGGGAAAAAGGAATTTTACAGCTAGTTCATAGTGATGTTTTTGGACCTGTGTCAGTCCCATCATTGGGAAAATCTGTGTACTATGTCTCATTTATAGATGACTTATCGATGAAAACTTGGATATATTTCCTCAGGAAAAAATCTGAAGTCTTTGATAGGTTTAGAGAGTTTAAGGCTCTTGTTGAGAATCAAACAGAGAAAAGAATTAAGGTGTTGAGGACAGATAATGGCGGACAGTTCTGCGGGAATGAATTTGAAGAATTCTGTAAGAAGTGCGATATAGCAAGGTAGAAGACTACTCCTTATACACCACAGTAGAATAGAGTTGCAAAAAGGATGAACAAGACGCTGATGGAAAAAGCAAGGTGCATGCTCAGTGGTGTTGGGTTAGGGAAAGAATTTTGGGCAGAGGCAGTGGGTACTACATGTTATCTGGTCAGCAGGTCACCCTCATCAGCATTGTTTGACATGAATTCACAAGAGGTATGGACTGGTAAGGAACCTTCTCTCACACATCTTAAGGTATTTGGCTGCGATGCATATGTTCATGTTCCAAAGGAAAATAGGTGTAAGTTGGATAAGAAGGCTAAAAAATGTATCTTTATTGGATATAAATATGGTCTCAAAGGTTATAATCTTTGGAACCCAGAAACTAAGAAGGTAGTGTATAGTCGAGATGTGGTATTTAGAGAAATGAAGGATGTTGTTAAACAAGAATTCCTACCAAGTAAGGAAGAACCAGAGAAGATAGAGATTGATTTAAAGGATGATGAATCAGACTCTACAGAAGAACATGAATCAAAAGAAGAAGATCCTCATACTCCAGTATTGAGGAGATCGGTTCAAGAAAGAAGGCTACCGGAAAGGTATAGTCCATCTGATTTCCGTTCAGATTTTTCTTTGTCTATTACTGATGATGATCCTAGAACTGTCAAGGAGGCAGTGGATTCAGAGGATGGAAATCTCTGGAAAAGCGCCATGGAAGAAGAAATGACATCTTTGGATAAGAATGAGGCTTGGGATCTTGTGGAGTTTCCAACTGGAAGAAATCCCATTGGTAGCAAATGGGTATTTAAAAATAAGCTGAATGTAGAAGGAAAAGTGGAGAAATACAAAGATCGGTTAGTAGAAAAGGGTTATTCCCAGGTTGAGGGAATTGATTTTGGTGATATTTTTTCTCCTATTGCCAAGTTAACCTCTATAACATTTATGTTATCTGTTGTTGTTGCATTTGATTTTGAAATAGAACAAATGGATGTGAAGACAACATTTCTGCATGGGGATCTAGAAGAAGAAATATATATGAAGCAACCAGAAGGTTATGTTGTGAAAGGAAAGAAGGAGCAGGTATGCAAGCTAAAAAATTCCATGTATGGTTTAAAATAATCACCAAGTATGTGGTATCAAAAATTTGATACTTATATGCTGGGACTTGGCTTCACAAGAAGCAAAGAGGATCATTGTGTGTATTTTAAATTAATTGGCGATCCTTTGATTTATTTGGTCTCGTATGTGGATGACATGTTGTTGATAGGAAACAACAAGGAGATTATCCAGGATGTGAAAACTCAGTTGTCCTCTAAATTAGACATGAAGTATCTCGGTGCTTCAAATTTCATTCCGGGCATGGAAATTAAAAGAGATCGAAAAAGGAGGAAACTCTGGTTAAATCAGAGAAAATATGTCAAGAAAATATTGCAGAGGTTTAATATGTAGGAATGTAAACCGATCAAGGCTCCTATTCTTGTTGGTGTAAAGTTATCTGTGGATCAGTGTCCCAAGACACATGAAGAAGAGGAGGACATGTCTTATGTTCCATATGCAAGTGAAATTGGAAGTTTGATGTATGCAATGGTCTGTACTAGACCGAACATTGCACATGCAGTGGCATTTTTTAGTAGGTATATGACAAATCCAGGGAAGGAACATTGGACAACAGTAAAAAGGGTTTTCAAGTATTTGCATGGCACTGCTATCTATGTATTTTTCTATGAAGGAAGACCGCAATTAGATAGAGTGGTGGAGATACATGGCTTTGTGGATGCAAATTGGGCTAGAGATATGGATCATAGGAGATATACAGGCAGGTGTGTGTTTAACCTGTTTGGAGGAGCAATAAGTTGGATGAGAAAAAGACAGGTTGTAGTGGCACTTTCAACTACATAAGTTGAATACATGGCAGCCACTCATGCAAGGAAGTAGTATGGTTACAAATATTGTGTTCAGGTATTGGGTTGGTACAACAAGTTGTAAGAATAGAGTGTGACAGTCAGAGTGCAATTTTTCTGGCGAAGAACCCTGCTTTTCATTCAAAGACAAAACACATTGATTTTCAATATCAATTTGTGAGAGACATGATTGAAGAAAATAAAGTATCATTGATGAAGGTGGACACTTTGAAGAATGTTTTAGACTCATTAACAAAATCTGTGTGCACCGAGAAGTTCTCTTGGTGTAGAGGATCCATGGGCATTGTTGCCCTGGATTTTTTACTATGTAACCCTGTAACCCCCTGTATGCAAAGAAAACAACAAGTGGGAGAATTTTGGGTATGTGTTTTATTCTTTGCACGAGTAGTACTGTCATGTATTTAGGTGACACTTGCCTCGGGAAAAAAAATTCTGCCTCAGGAAACGTCACACCTGCCTCGGGAAACGTGTCATGTATTTAGGTGGTTTTTTGGCACATGGTTTTTTGCTGATGGTTTTCTATTTCTGGTTAAGGAATTAGGTTTTTGGACTAATCTAGGTCATTGGGTTAGGGTTTTGGATTCCGTTGGCGCCTGTATGTATATTGTATTGTAAACAATGTATCACAATGAATAATATAGAATATGTTGGTTTGCCCGGTTTGGGTTTCCAGGGGAAAAATCTCTGTGTAATGTTTGTATTTACCATTGTATCTTTTCTGTTATTTTCTTAATATCTGTTTGCAGTAGATATTGTACAAGGTTAGTATTTACACATTTCTCTGTCCAAACAAACTTCCTATTTTTCTTCTGTAATTCCTTGATTGAATTTGCTATCTTTGAAAAAACCTCGATGAATCATCTATAATATCCTACTAAACCCATTAAGCTACGTACTTCTTGTACATTTGTCAGTGTTTTCTATTCCATAATGGCCTTTTCATTCGTTGGATCCATAGTGATACCTTCACCAGATATGATATGTCCCAAACAATGAAACTTCGATTGGTAAAAAGAACATTTTGATATCTTCCCATACAATTTGTTTTCTCTTATACATTGTAGAACCAATATCAAGTGTTTGTCATGCTCTTCTTTCATCCGAGAATAAATAAGTATGTCATGAATAAATACTTGAAAAAACTTGTCCAAGTATTCACAGAACACCCCATTCATCAAAATCATGAATACCCCTGGGGCATTCATTAATCCAAACTGTAAAACTGTGAACTCATAGTGTCTGAATCTTGTCTTAAATGCAGTCTTGTGTTAGAAAAATAGGATCGCAGAGCAATAAAATAAAACAAATGCGGAAATAAAACACAGAAGATAGGCAATACAATACAGACACATATATACGTGGTTCTCCCAGTGTGGGCTATGTCCACCATATAAATTGTCAGGTCCTTCCTTTATTATTATCCAACAATTGAAGGGATACAACCTGTAGAAAACCCATTGTAACTTCCTCTTCTTTATCTCACAGTCTCCTATCTCAGAATACAATATTCACAATAATACATAGCCACAATACATTTCCCTCATAAAAGAGGGTTGCCTTATAGGGAAAAAAAACCCTAGCATAACTTCTACCGTCAGATCTGCGACCTTATAATGAATGGTCTGGATTTACTATGAAATTACAGTATACATTTACAGGCAAATTTTTTCTTCAAGGAACGTTGTCCCCTGGGGACCTGCTTGCCCTCGGACCCCGCAGGGGGGGTAATCCCCCCGCATGGAGGATTGTACATTATTCTGGGGTGTAAAGTCTTCATGGGGTATAAACATGGTTGAAACAAAAACCTCTGAGTCAAGAAGATAATCAGGCTCCACAACCAACAATATCCCACTTGGAGACTGATCTCAACAACTCCACTGTTGTTGTATCTACTAGACTATAATCCTTCTTGGACCTGGAAAATTTCTCATATTCACCTTTATGCTTGAATATCAAATGAACCTGAGTAGGAACTCAGTTTCTCCGTGGTTACTCCCTTAGTTAACATGTCGGCAGGATTCTAGCTAGTGTGTATCTTTTCCAACTTCAAATGTCCATATTCCAAGATGGATCGTATGAAATGGTACTTGAGTTGTATATGCTTAGTATTCAAATGGAAGGCTGAGTTCTTTGCAAGATGAATGGAACTCTCACTCACATAGTACAACCTATTATTCTCCTTCTTCTTTCCCAATTCTTCCATAAACCTATGTAACCAAATCATCTCTTTACTAGCCTCTGTAGCAGAAACATACTTTGCCTCTGTTGTTGAAAGTGAAACAACCATTTGTAGTTTCAAAATCCAACTTATTGTTGTTCCACCTATAGTAAAAACATACCCTGTGGTGCTCCTCCTGCTATCTTTATCACATGCCATATATGAATCAACATATCCCTATAGAACAGTGCCTGAACCTCCAAAACATAATGCATGAGTAGTAGTACCTCTCAAATACCTGATAATACACTTTACCGCCTCCCAATGTTCTTTACCTGGATTGTTCATATACCTACTCACAACTCCCACTACATGTGCAATATCTGGTCTTGTGCAAACCATCACATAAATAAAGCTTCCAATTGTTGATGAATAAGAGACCCTGGACATGTATTATATCTCCTCTTGTGTCTTGGGACACATTTCCTTAGTTAATTTGAAATGGTTGGCCAAAGGTGTACTAACTAGTTTTTCATTCTGCATTCTAAACCTCTCCAACACCTTCTCTACGTACTCACCCTGAGACAGTGTCAATTTGTGATTTTTCCTGTCTCTTGTTATTCTCATACCAAGGATTTTCTTTGCAACACCCAAATCCTTCATTGCAAATAAATTAGCTAATTTCTTCTTGAGCACATTTATATCATGCATATTAGACGCTACAACAAGCATGTCATTTACATACAATAGAAAGATAATATATCTTCCATTTTCTGTCCTTTTAAAATAAATACAGTGATCATAATGACATCTATTATAACCTTGTTTTGTCATAAACCTGTCAAACTTCAAACACCATTGCCTTGGATCTTGCTTTAGGCCATACAATCTCTTCTTCAACCTGCATACCAAATTTTCCTTTCCTTTGACCTCATACCCCTGTGGATGTTGCATATAAATCTCTTCCTCCAAATCCCCATGGAGAAAAGTTTCTTTTACATATAACTATGCAAGATGAAAATCTTCTACTTCTACAAGACTTAAAATAGTCCTAATTGAAGTCATTTTAACAACAGGAAAAAATATTTCATCAAAATCTATACCTTTCTTTTGCGCAAACCCCTTTACAACAAGTCTAGCCTTGTACTGCTTTTCTCCTCCATATTCTTCCTTCAACTTGTAAATCCATTTATTCTGCAATGCTCTTTTCCCTGTAGGAAACTGAACCAAATCCCAAGTCTGGTTATTTACCAAGGAGTCAATTTCCTCTTTCATTCCTTGCTCCCAATTAGTTTTGGTGTCTACCTGCATTGCCTCTTCATAACATTTTGGTTCACTGGAATCAGTCAACAATAAATAATACAATGAAGGAGAGTATTGTTCAGGGGGTCTACTTAACCTGGTAGATCTTCTAACAAGACTTGTAGAATTTTGAGGTACAAGTTCATCCTATTGTTGTACATTTTTATTTTCTGGTTCTTTTGGAATTTATTTTTCAATGATCTCATCAAGCATTGTGTATTCTAGTTTTTTGTTTTCATGTTTCTTTCCCTGTAACTGATCTTTGTAAATGACCTTCTCATTGAATGTGACATCTCTACTCCTAATGATTTTGTGATTTTCATAATCCCATAAGCAATAACCAAAATTATTAACATTGTATCCAATAAAGGTACACTTCTTAGATTTTGTCTCAAGCTTTGTTCTATTTTGTTTATCAGTATGGACAAATGCTTCACAATCGAAAGTCTTCAAAAAGGAATAGTGAACCTTTTTACCTGTCTGTGCCTCCTCTGCAATTACACCATCCAAATAACTTGAAGGTCCTCTTTTTATTAAGTAAACAACGATATCTACAACATCTGCCCATAACTATAAGGGAAAACCAGTATGCAATCTCATACTCCTTTCACGCCCCATGATTTCCTTGTTCATCCTTTCTGACACACCATTTTATTATGGTGTTCTTGGAATTGTCTTCTCTCTATGAATCCCATGGTATGAACAATAATAATCAAACTCCTGTTGACGATTAAAATTGTAACAATGAATTCTACCCGCAAAGTATTGTTAAAGCCCTATTATTTAACTATGTTAATAATATAATACTAGTAGGACGTGGGACCCCCTTGTAGACTAGAGGCGCAAGGATATACATATTATACATGTTTTTCTGATGTTTTTTATGCTTCCTACACAGTCCTACATGGTTGACAATGCAATCTTGGTTTCATTTTGACATGGTAATAGGTGGATGAAGCATTTTTGTGGAATTCTTTTTGCGATCCAAAACATTTTTTGTTCTTATGAGGACCATGTTATTTACAGTTGCTATGATTTAACCATGTCACTAATCATTGTGATCGATTACCTAGCCGCATATATGCAAGAGATACTTTAGTGATATCATAATAAAAAAAAAGGGAAGAAAAACCTATGAAAAAAATCCTAAAGAGAAAGGAGTTATATGTTGAGCTATGATAAAGGATTATATGCAAATGGAAAAGTTAAAACATATTAGTGTTAGTCTTAACTATTATGATATTGTTGGTTAGTGGTCTATGCGAATTTCATTATATTTGAATGGGGCACATATAGCAATTCAATATGTGTTATGGCATAGAATTATGGCAAGGGTTAACGTGTAAATGATATTGGGTGGCGCACTATTCAAGGGATATCGTCACAGATTTCAAATGGTTTGGAATTGAATACATGGTTTAATTGATTGGTGAATGTAATTCTTGTTGGGATGTATCATACTTCGAATTGAATAGACCAGGTGATGGAAGCGATGTGCATTTACTGCACGTCATGTAACAACCCCAATCGTTACAACTACAAGCGAAGAGAAAAGTGCAATTTTTATTTTTATTTTTTAGGCAGGAAGGCAACGATGAAAAAAATTAAACCATACAACCTGAAGATGAACATCACACACATAGAATAGGAAACAAACCACAATGACTCAACACACTAGCACATCAAGCAACTCGGCGAAACAGACGAAAATTAAGACAGATAGAAATGACTACCCGCCCGACACAAACACGACAATCCCTACAAGCTAAAGGACATCATCCACAATCCCGACACAATGGCCTCAACAACCAGTAACTAGAAACCTCTATGGTGCGCAAAACCAACACATGAAGGTGTTACCACCCAAGCACCTACATCAACTACAACGAACAAATGCCTAAAACAGAAAGCACAGACTCCGGCCAAGTTATCATTCGCTTATATCCATTAGGGGGCACAATGATCCCCTCATCAGGAATCATTATGTCGACAGGTGATAGGCGTGACAATAACCCTGACACAACATAACCTATCTGGACCATAGACTCACGAAAAATCCAATGCAATAGGAGACCGAAATAACTGACAAGAGGATGATACCCACACACCCAAGAAAAAAGTCGACAAGAAGCAAGAAGACATCACTCAAATTAAATTGTGCAAGCTATTAAATGACTTCACCAACAAATCATAAACCATTATTTGTTAAGCATGATGTCTAAGTGTGAAGGAGTGAACTATTATAAATGTTACTATTATCATAAGCGTTATCATAACTGTGAATTAATATATCTAACAAAGATATCATTGTCCCATAATAATAATTCAGTCCATTAATAAATCAAGTACTATTAATGGTGTCTAACCATGTCCATTAATAGAGTCACGACCATTAATGTCGTCGAACCGCGTGCTACATATCAACAAGAAATCAATCAATAAATCCATGTACACTTGTTGTCCACAATCAAGTGATTGTTGTCCAATCATAAGGGGTTAACTATATAAAGTAAATGACAAGGAAATAACAATAAATTGCTATCTAAGTAAAGGATTAATCAAAGAAATTGTTGTCATTCAAGTGTGTATTCATTGTTTATTAGATAATTCAATAGTTGTCTTATATAAATTTTATTCATTGCAAATCCCAACGCAGAAGTAATTAGATTGATGACTATACAATCGTTGTGTAACATTACTAACATCGTTGCGTAAATATTACTAAAATATCTGAGTAATATATCATTGTGAATTACATTTCAAGGGAGATATTAGACTCTATAAACATTTTAGTAATTGCTATTATAAAAAGGAAATCGCTATTAACAAATATACTATTTAAACCCAATAAATTTGCTGCCTATGAATACCTTAAGTGGTTGTATGTGATTATAAGGCATGTTGTTTATCAAAATATGGTAATCGTTGTCATCAACTAAAATTTTGTCTATCAAGTAGAAAATTATTGTCAAACCTATATAAAAACTTGCAGTCTATTATATAAAATTGTTTTCAGTTATGTATAGACATTGCTCAACATATTGATATTAATATATCTATAACCATATGCAAAATCGTATTGATAATTACGCTGTCCCACCTGTTGATATCTATTTTCACGCTGTCCCATTCACGTTGTCTTTCCAATGTATATATTAAATTCGCAGTATAACTCTGAGTATAATAAATTCGCTACCAGAGGAGATATAAATAAGTGATCCACATCAAGACGTTGTCGAAGTCATAAAACGTAGTCCAAGACATATGTAACAGGCAGAGTGCATAAATGGTAAAGATGGCACAATAGAGATGAATTCGCAGGGTGACTAAAGGCTAAGAAAGGTGGATCGTTGCCCAGCCCACAGTGAACACGTAGGCATTCAAGTAAGAAAACAATTTGTTGTTGATCAAGTGAAAAAAAAAACCAGGCATTCAATTCCAGGTTGTCTATTAAAATGCAAGTTGTCTATTAAAAACGTAGATGTTCAATTCCACATATAAAAATGCAGACATTCGGTTCATTTACATTAAAACACAGACATTCATTTCCATAAAAACGCAGACAATACATAATTTCGCATTCGAATTGGCTATATAAATTTCGCATTCATTATATAAAAATTGGTGGCTATGAAATCAAATGGATACATAACTCACAGTGAAAATATAAATGGCCATACCCATTTCATAGGCAATAATAGGTGAATAAAAACGTTGTCTGAAGATTCAAATCACAATCACAATTAGGTACAAGAAACGTTGTCATTCAATCATTTACAGTTAATAAATAAATTCAATTGTAGTCAAAAATAGCTAAAACAACGTTGTCATACAATGGGTAACTTTCAAATAAATGAATTTAATCATAGTCACAATGGTTTAAAAAGAATCGTTTTCATTCAAGTGGAAAACGCTGAGATTTTTCCATTCAAGAGCTGGGAACTGTCATGAAAATCGCAGAGAATAAAATACCCTTTGAAAACGCAGAGGGTATTGAGTTGATCGCAGAGAGAAAAGATATACAAAATGTAGAGGCATTCAATTAAAAGAAGGTGCAAGACAATCATTCAACCAGAAACAATCAACGTAGAGATAAGAAAGGGGTAGACAGTTGGGCAAAATTATCCTTCACTCATAATCCATGCACATAAAAGCAGGGCATTAGAATCTATAGGTTTATGAACACCGAAGTGACGACAGTCGATTCGGATCCTGGCTGACTGCTCAGGCATGGAATGATGATTTAGGGATAAGGACGGAAGACAAAGCACAATCTCTTCATAGTAATCAATAAAACAAAACAGAATATTCATATCAATCAGGGATTAGGTTGCCAAGGAAATCAATTCAAATGCAGCGACCATAAAGCTATGATGACTTTATGTTCTCGATTAAAAATGTTGAGTAAAACACATTTCTTTACACAATAGAAGTATAGTAATGAGAGTGCAAGAATAATATTAATCTACCATTCAAAATAAATGCATGTGTATCGTAGTTGAAGGCGACAGCTCTGAGTCATTGTCCCATGTGCGCTCCGTTCAACTCCTACTTATTGACCAATGTGACTTCACCGGTACCTCCCAGCCAACGCTAGGGGTACTCTTCTTCCCCCTGATACCCCTTATCCACAAAGGGGCCATGCACACTATACCAGAGAACAACTAGCACTCAGCTCACCTCGCAAGGTCGAGATACCACTCGTTACCTGAGCTGGGTATCCCAACTCCAACAAGATGAGTCAGTCAAGACAAAAAATTTGTAGAGTAACGTTACACATAAATATCTGATCCAAACTCCTCCTCCTCCATCCTTTTCATAGAACTTTTAAGTGATTTCTTTCCTAAATTCTCATTTAATTTCTTTTTTCATTATTTTAATAATCATAAAACCTCCCCCATACACATGTCATCCATCCCCCTAGTTGCACCAGAAATTAAATTCATTATTTATTTAATTATTCCTATTTCCCTCATCCACCAAAAAGCATTCCTAAAAATGCTCCTTGGTGTCCCCATATTCCCATACACATTTTAAATGACTTACGCCTTTACTAAATTCCTAGTTGAGTTCATAATTAGAAAGTTCTTAAAGGCAAGATTCCTTACTAAGTTAGTCATTTAGCTGTTTCCTTACGTTTCCCTTTTTATTTATGTTTCCCCGTTTTCCCTTAGTTTCCTATTTCCTTTAAGTTTCCTTCTTTTCCCTTTTTATCTAAAACTCAAATTAGCAAGTGTAGAAAAACCACCTTTTACCCCTTTTTCTTTTTAATTAATAAAATTTAATTAGCATATGAAAAAAAAAATCATTTCCCTTTTAAAATTTTAATCCCCCAAAGTAATTTGATTTTAATAAATTAATTGAATTTCTTACCCCCTTCTCATCACATGTTTAATTGTGATTATTATTTTTTACCACAAGTGTGACTTAGACCTAGATTTTTAATTTCACTAGGTTGGGCGACATTTTTATTAGGGAAAAAATGTTTTTAAATCTTACTTGACACATCATTCGTTCTAAGGTCGTCTAGGTTTATTCACTTATTAGTTAAAAATGTGGTGTTCCCTTCAGGACACACTAGGTGCTCCAAGGGTGCCACTCACCTCTTTCTGTTTTCATTGTGTGACGTGCCCTTCAGGACGCACTACGTGCTCCAAGGGTGACACTCGCCTCTTGATTGACTTGGTAGAAATCAAAACCCCTGGAGTCAATACTCTGTCAGGTGATCTTGTGGGAGACTAAGGGTCTCTAAGTAATAAGGCCCATGCCTTATTGTGTGCCCCTTATATTCATCGTGAGTGATTTTCGCAGTCTTCCCTCATGACATTGTGGCTCTTCTCGAACTAGGTAATCGTTAACCTATAGTTCGAGCCATGGTGGGAGTGCTAGTAGGCTATGGCAGGGCTACTTTCCACACCTCTCCCTCAAAGTCTCTGGTTGTCATGCGTGACCCCTCTACTCCACATGTGAGTCTGGTCGGCAAGATATCGTCATCCTGCATCATTAAAAAATCATGTCAGCAATAATAATCAATCAGATGTACATATGTCATATCAACCACAATCTAACCCCAATAGTACACTCCCTGACTCAATCCGGAGTCCAAGGGGTTTCATCGATGCTTTTGCATCCTCGAGGTCCAAAGTCCTGCACACTCAGGAGAACCCAGTCAATAGCACCTGTCTATGTAAACACACAAATTAACATATAATCATATCCATAATGCCTCATAATCATAATCAAGCGGCCAATAGAATAATAATTCATATCACTTGCAAGCAAGTGTCCTCAAAGAATAAGTTTGATCAGTGCACGCAAGAGCGAGATGTTACATACATCCCCTCTTGGTCTAAACTTCATCCTGAAGTTTCACAGTATATAAGTGTCGAACTAATGTGGATCGCAGTATCATAAGTCTATCTATCAAACAAAAATGGAAAACGTTGGTGCTTATCACATGTGTCCTCCAGGTCGTCGAGTGTGGACTATAGATGTCCCACTAGACCTTGACCTGATCTATTGTTTGACATCATAGTCGTTGAATGCGATGATCTAATATGTAGATCGGCTCAGTCGTGAGTGCACCCTCATCCGTGTAACGAACCTCTCGTTCGTCACGACATCGACCTCTCAAAACAAATGCAATAATTTTTTTTTATTGTGTGTGTGTGTACAAGGGAAATAAATACATTATACTCTGCGTAGCAACGCGACGACAAACAAGTCGCATGCAATGGTGACAACAACATATCGACCCAAGATGCACATCAATCATCAGGAAGCAATGAGCGATAAACAACTGTCAAAAATAAAAAGACTAACTACCCAACTGTCCTAACCTACAATGGTTAGGACCCCCAGGACACATAAGCAATGCTCAAGCCCAGGTTCCCATCGATTTTGACCATTTAAGGTCTCAATGCTGGCAACTGTTCTGAGGAACAAGGAGGTGTCTACATCCTGCCCGACACAGCAGACCAAGCAATTAAATGTTTACTACCCAGTACAACAATAATTAAATGAACAACCACGTCCTCTACGGAAGGTCCAAATCAAGGACTCCAACAACAACCAACCAATAGTTAAGACTCGGCATTACCTACGACTCAATTGGCAATAAATACATATCAATCACTCCGTTTCATTTCCATTAGTCGATGAGTCACCGAATCCAACCTTAAAAATAAAGTAATTCAATTAATCACAAATCCCCATTTACTAAATCATAATGACTTATTGTACTTTTTCAAGACATTACATTTTATCTGTTATCAATGATAATAAAATTTCAACATCATTACCATAAAATAATAACCACATTACATTTTATATTATAATAACTAAATAAAATGACAATCACCTTACCCCTTATATGTTATCTATAACAATTACATTATCATTACCATAAAGCGATGACCACATTAACATTAACATTACCATGAATATTAGCATTAACATAAAACATTACACTACTTTAACATTACCATGAACAATAATAGTATTGAAACTTAGCATTCCGTAAATATTAGTATTAACATTAAACATTACATTACATTAACATTCCATGAACAATAATAGCATTGAAAATTAGCATTACCATAAATATTAGCATTAACATTAACATTTCATTACATTAACATTCCATAAACAATAATAGCATTGAGAATTAGCGGCCCATCCACTTTGCCCATTAAAAGAATAAAAATCGACAACAAGAGCTAACAGTGGTGAGAGCATGCCAGAATCGAAGGGCAACTTAAGAGCGCATGCCAGAAATCATGAAATCGATTTGGCAGCTAACAATTTGGTTACAAAATCGCTTGAAAAGTATCAGAAAACTAGAATCAACCGGGCAACCATCAATGGAAACATTATCCTGACAGCATGGAGACACCTTTAAAACAAAACGAAAGGTTGCACATCTGGTTCAGAATCCCGAAGATGGTGAGGTGCCTTTTTACTGTCAAGGTGGTTTTCACAACAGAGGAGGGTTATTACAGTCGCAGAGGGAGGGTGCAACCAACAATGACAGAGGCACGAATTTAAAGGTTGCATAGGCGAAAGGGTGCGCCTTCATTACAGTTTTCAGGGGCGAAAGTCAAGAGTTTAAAGGTAACAGATCATAGTTTTAAAACGAGTTACAATACCAGTAGATGGTAGGCATGCAGGTTCATTTAACTGTAGGAAAATCACTACAATTCAAGGCACCCCTTGAGGTAAAATCACAGTAATAAAGTTGGAGCGAAGAGTGAGGTAAAGCACCAGTATTGTTGCAAGTCGAAAATGGCGGATTCGCTGGCCAGAATTACATAAAGGAATAAAATAACCTGGTGACACTACCAAGATGAAAATTCATAAGTGATCTTACAATCGATTGGCCATTATGCAGTGTCTAAAAATCGTGGCATGAGTTTGCTAACAAGAATGCCACTACTATCATGGAGTTGCTTTAAAAATTGTTTTCGTCAATGGAAGTTCACAGCTATTACACATTAACATACAGTAAAAAAAAATCACTAAGATTATATTTCTTCCATGCACATACGGCAATGAATTCTAATTATACCAGGGATTGCCAACAAAATTTAAAACTACACCACCATTAATTAAATACCAAGATGCCACATCCATGATCTACGAATTCGTCACTACATCCATTATCTAACGAATTCGAAATGCTCTTTATCTATTAAATAACAGAGGTAATATATAAACATCTATTACAGAACAAATTCGCCACTAAAACGCCTCCATGTATATATAACAATGCATTAACCATCACAGTGATTGTCAATGATTGTAAACTACACATCAACGATTTAAATGCGGATATAAAACGTCCGGGAAAATACAGCCACGAAGAATAACGCAGAAGCAAGGATCCAAACCAAGGAATAGCAAAACCCCAACCAAAACGCCGACCATAAAATTTTAGGCATTCAACGAATGGGAAAAATCGCAAGACAAAATTCATCCATTATTACTGTGCAGAGACAAAATCAAGAGAAAAAGGGCCATCAACAGTCACAGGGTTAAGTTGCGAGGGAGGTGATGCCACACAGTGTGTTCCATCCAACAATAAATAAAACGCATAGATAAACTTATCCGGTGATCATAAAACGCACAACAAGGAACTTCACCATCAATCAATTTCAAGGTTATTAAACGCATCAAGGAGCAAGGCAACCATTCATCCAAGGACACAGCAGATGTAGATGGTTGAGTTCGTCCTTCGCTTCACCATCCTCGCACAAAAAAGCAGGGCATTGAGATCCATAGGTCTTTTAACGCTAAGGCGATGACCGTAGATCAAGCTCCTGGTCGTCTGCTCAGGCGAGGACTGGTGTGCTAAGGACGAAGAGAAAACAACACATGGGTCACAGTCAACCACAGGGTTGTCGAGTCAAGCAGGGTGAAGGCCTTGGGAAATCAATCAACCAAACAATTAGCTAGGCTAAGAAGAGGGGTCCGCTATCAATATAACATTCAATCTATTTACAAAACAATATGCATTCTATTCTACAAAATAGAAGAGCGTATTGTTTCCCTTTGCCTGCTCTGAGTGTCGTCCGTGCTCTCCGTGCCGCTCCCGCTGGCCGATCGTCGAGAACTCACCGGTACCTCCCACCCAATGCTAGGGGTTCTCTGCTTCCCCCTTAGCCCCCGAACCACAAAGGGGCCACACACTATCCATATGGTACGTCTATCTCCCAGCTCGCCTCGTAAGGCCGAGCTACCATTCCTCTCTGAGCTGGGAAATCCCAACTCCCACAAGTAAATCAGTCAAGTCACTATTCCGACAGCGTAACGTTACGCTAACAACCCATCCCTTCTTCCTTCTCCTCCCTCTCTTTTATAGAGTTTTAGAACTTCCATTCTTTCCCTAAATCTCATTTTATTTAAGTTTTAATAAAAATCTTATAAAAATTCTCCTTCGTACAAGTGTCATCCATCCCCCACTTTCCTCCAGTAATTATTTTCTTTAATTTATTAATTGTCTTATTTCCCTCACCCACCTTGAGTTACTCCTAAATTTACTCCTAGGTGTCCCTAGATTCCCTTACAGGTTTTAAAGACTTTCCCTATTATGAAGTTGCTAATTTAGTTCAATTTAGAAGGTTCTTAAATGCAGATTATTTCTAAGTTGACCTCCCATTTTTTTACCATAAGTTCCACTCTTTCCCTTTTTATGTTACATCCTTTCCTTAGTTTCCTAATTCTTATATTTCCTTATTTCTCCTTTTTATTAGAGCTAGAAATGGCAGTCGTGCAATTTAACCTCTCTTTCCTTTTATTATAAATTAGTATCCTTTTTTTTCTTTTTTTTTTACTAACAAAAGTTAAAATAATTAATTTCTTCTTTACATTTAACATCCACCGATTTTATTTAAATTCTTACTCTCTTCAATTTACCCAAAAATTTATGAAGACCAAAATTATTACACAAGTGGTTTTTAGTTTAACTTTTTATTATTTTATTTTTATAAAGATATTTTCTTAAGGGTAGACAAAATTTTACCCCTAGTGAAGTTTTAGACTTAGGACTTAGATTTTGAACTGGGCGACATTTTAATTAGGGAAGTTGTTTTAAAATTTCTTAATGAGATATTTGTCTTAGGGCCCTCTAGGTTCGTTCCTTTATCATCATCAACATGACGTGCCCTTCAGGGTGCACTAGGTGCTCCAAGGGTGCCACTCACCTCATATGTTCCTTTGCACGACGTGCCCTTCAAGACGCACTACATGCTCCAAGGGTGCCACTCGCCTCTTTTGTTTCTTTTGCGCGACGTGCCCTTCAGGACGCACCATGTGCTCCAAGGGTTCCACTCACCTCTTGACTGATTGGTAGACATCAATAACCCCTGGAGTCAACACTCCGCCAGGTGAAATTGTGGGAGACTAAGGGCTTCTAAGGAATAAGGCCTCCACCTTATTGTGTGCCCCTTAGAATCATCGTGAGTGACTATCACAGTCTTCCCTCACGGCATCGTGGGTCCTCTCGAACTAGGTAATCATTAACCTATAGTTTGAGCCACGATGGGAGTGCTAGTAAGTTGTGGTAGGCCTGTTGTCCACACCTCTCCCTCAACCTCTCTGGTAGTCATGTGTGACCCCTTTACTCCATATGTGAGTCTGGTTGGCAAGCTATCGTCATCCTGCATCATCAACAAATCATGTCTGAACATGCCCACATAATATCATCATCTCAAATGTACTAATATCACAGTAAATCAATCAAACCCAAATAGCACACTCCCTGACTCAATCCAGAGCCAAGGGGTTCCATCGATGCCTTTGCATCCTCAAGGTCCAAAACCCTACACACTTAGTAAAACCAAGTCAATAGAACCTGTTTATGTCAATGTAGTAAAACAACATGTCAATCTACCCATAACGCATCATAATCAAAGTCAAATGTTTTAATATCAAAATAATCTGGATCACTTGCGAGCAGGTGTCCTCAAAGAATAGGTTCGCTTGGTGCTCTAGAGAGGGATGTTACAATCCGATACCTGGAAGGTACTCAAGTCAAACATGAGTAGGATCACTAACATAATGTCTCAAACAGAGATGTGAAAGACATCCTGCATACACCTCAAGAATCAAGGAAGGGTAGTCCATAGGCCACGGGCCTCTCTTTTCCACAATCTTGCGGGATCCCGTGAACCTAGGAGACATTTTATCACCCCTTCCAAACTTGATTTAACTCTTATGCGGTTTCACCTGCAATAATACTCGGTCGCCACATCGTAACTACGGTCGACATGGCGTGCATTGACATAACTCTTCTGCCAATCCTGTGCTTCCTTGATCCTTTGTCTTATAGTTTTCATTTAATCTTCCATTTCTTGGATCGCTTCCGGTCCCACAAGGACACTATCCTCAAGATGATCCCAGCTCAAAGGCGTCTGACATGGTCGCCCGTAAAGGAACTCGAAAGGCGCCATCTTAATGGTGCTTTGATAACTGTTGTTATGTGCGAATTATACCACTGGCAAGAATTTTTCCCAACGCTTTGGTTGCTCCATCACGTACATGCGCAACATGTCCTCCAAAAATTGGTTTGTTCGTTCATCTACCCGTCTGTCTCCAGGTGATATGCAGTACTAAAGTTAAGTTGGGTTTCCAATGCCTCTTGGAAACTAGTCCAAAATCGTCCAGTAAACATCGATCCTCGATCGGATGTAATCCTCTTAGGAACGCCATGCAGCCTCAAAATCTCACTGATGAAAACTATATCTATGTCAGAAGCCTGATACGTCATACGTACAGGAATAAAATGAGCACTCCTTGTCAGAGTGTCGACTACCACAAAAATCGAGTCATGTCTCCTTGCCGTCAATTGCAATCCAACAATGAAATCCATCGAAATGACCTCCCATTTCGATTCTAGAATAACGTGTGGTTGTAGTAATCCTATTGGAGGTCTATATTCAGCCTTCACCTGCTAACATTCTAGACATCTGGCCACGTAGTTGACTATTTCTTCCTTCATTCCTTTCTAGAAGAATAATGGTTTAAGGTCTTCCCTCATCTTCATGACTCTCGGGTGTGCCATGTTCACTGCTCTGTGAGCCTCGTTTAGGATCAAACTCCTCGACTCGTCATTCAGTGGTACATAAACTCGATTGTTAAGTCACAATAATCCGTTGTCTTCCAACGTAAATCCTGCAAGTCTTGGTACCATCATGGTGTTATGTCCGATAAAATACTTGACCTCTTTGTACTAGTCATCGTCGCGCTATAAAGTTATAATCTTTTCACGTAGATTCGTCTAAACAGGGATCACCGAAAATATGCACGATCTCTGACTCAACACATCAGCCACTCTGTTCATTGTTCCCTTTATGTAATTTATCTTGAAATCGTACTTGTTGAGCAATTCCGACCAACATTGTTGTCACGTGTTCAGGTCTCTTTCTGTAAAGATGTGTTTTAGTCCAGAGTGGTCCATTTTTAGTTCAAACTTTCCTCCAATAAGGTCGTGTCTCCAAACTCTCAAGGCGTATACAATGGCTAACAACTCCAAATCGTGCATCGCATAGTTCTCCTCATGCCTTCTCAACTTCCTCGAGATGTAAGCGATCACTCGACCATCTTGCATCAAGACTCCACCTAATACTTCCTTGGATGCGTCAGTGCATACCAAGAATTTTGCGTCCACGTTAGGGACCTATTAATGGTGATTTCTTAAATAGCTCATTGAGCCTCTGAAAAGATTCCGTGCATTTCTTGGTCCAAACAAACTTCTTGTTCATCTTCTACAATTCCGAAATCGGATTTGCTATCTTCGAAAATCCCTCGACGAACTGTCGATAGTATCCTGCTAAACCCATGAAGCTACACACTTCTGGGACATTCATCGGCACAGGCCATTCCATAATAGCCTCGACCTTTGTTGGATCCACGGCGATACCTTCGTCGGAGATGACATTCCCTAAGTAGTGAATCTTCGATTGATAAAATGAACATTTAGACAATTTCCCATACAATTTTTTCTCTCGCAAACAATGTATTACCAAGCTCAAGTGCTTGTCATGCTCCTCCATCGTCCGAGAGTAAATCAAAATATCGTCAATGAATACTTGAACGAACTTTTCCAAGTACTCACGGAACACCCCATTCATCAAACTCATAAATACCCCTGGGGAATTCGTTAGTCCAAACAGTAAAAAAGTAAACTCGTGATGTCCAAACCTCATCTTAAAGGTGGTCTTAGCGACTTCATCCTCCTTGATCCATAACTGGTGATACCCTGATCTCAAGTCGATCTTTGAAAACACCGTCACACCCTTCATCTGATCAAACAGTTCATCAATCCTTAGCAATGAATATTGATTCTTGATCGTTGCCTTGTTCAATTGACGGTAGTCAATGCAGAGTCTCCACGACCCATCATTATTTCATATGAAAATAACAGGTGCACCCCACAGTGACACACTTGGACGTATAAGTCCCAGGTCCAACAACTCTTTTAGTTGCATCCTCAACTCCTGTATCTCTGGGGTCGACATCCGATAAGGTGTTCTAGCTATCAATTCAGTCCCTAGTTTTAGGCCTATGGTAAACTCCAATTCCCTCTCTGGCAACATCCCAGGTAACTCCTCCGGGAAGACATCCACAAACTCTCTCACCACTGGAAGGTGCTCTAGACCTTCTTCTACTCCCTTTTCGTTTAACTCAAGGATCGCATAAAGCTTACACCCCTTGCACATGCTCTTCCGTAGCTGCAAGGAAGAGATGAACCTCTGGGAAACTCCCTCGTTCCAACCTACAATCATGCGTCTCTCTCCCTCATCATCAACCAAGCTCAACCGTTTCATCTTACAGTTGAGTATCATCTCATTTGATTCCCACCAGTCCACACCAATCACGACGGCATAAGATCCTAAGATCGTGACGTACAGGATGGCCTTGGTGACAAACTCTCCCAGGTTAAGGGTATAGCCTGTAACCTTCCCTCCAACCTTTTGTTTGGCTCTCGAAGCCATCTCTACAAAGATAAACTCATCATGTTCGACTTCCTTTGACTTAATTGTTTTTATAGTTGCATGTGAAATGGAACTCTCGGTAGCACTAGGATCTACCAAAATACTAAGGGTCTAGTCAGCGATGGTACCTGATGTCTCGAGCATAGTCGATTAGTGCTCTTCCCGGTGGTTATTCATCGCTGCAATATTTCGATGGGCCTTGCCCAACACTCCCACGGTAGTGGGTCCGGCTGATCCAGATGCTCTAGACTTCTCCTCTGGGTAGTCACGCTAGTAATGTGGATCCCCACCATCCAACACACTTTCTTTGGTCCAGTATTCTTGGTATCCGAGGTAGAAGTTGAATTCTAACATTAAGTCCCAACACGAACTCGTTGACCTTAAGTTTCTTGGTAAATTAGTGCGGAGCATACCGAAGCAGCTCCAAAAATGGGCCTCGTACTCGGGCATCAGACGGTCGCCCTATTACAAGGCATTGAACTCATTAAGATGACGCTCAATGAATTACTTAGAAAGATACCTCTCCTGGAACCGTTCCTCGAACATTTCCCATGACACGTCTTCGACAACCATGTTCAAATATGGCAGGAGAATCCTCCACCATAGAAGAGTGCTCCCCTTCAATTGAAGACCGCCATGCGGACCTTCATGTTCGAAGTATATTTGTGAAGTGCAAAGAACATCGTCATACTCTCACACCATGCCTTGGAGGCTACGTCGTCCGGGGTACCAAAGAACTCAGGAAATTTGACCTTCATGAGTTCGCAGTGAATGCTAACAATATTGGTTGGGCGTGTTGTGGACCCTCCAGGTTACAGGCGCCCTGGCCTTATCTCAGTACAAATGGTGAATCAAGGCCTCTGACAATATCTAGAAGGACCTTATCAGACCATCATCATCCCTTACAACCATCGAATCCAGCCCAAGGACTTTTTCTTCCCCTTGGCGTCGCACCTCTTTCCATGCCAGCATGTCATGAACCTCTGTGGCATCCTCTAATTGAGATCACCACATGGATACGTTAAGGTTTTATTTAGCGCTAGGTTAAAACTCAAGGGTTTACTATAGTGGAAATCTGGGCGATCCACAGTCGCAGGGTTGAACCGGCTATGATACCATATGTAACGATCCCAATCATTACGACTACAAGTGAAGAAAAAAATGAAATTTTTTTTTTAGGCAGGAAGGCAATGATGACAACAATTAAACCATACAACCTAATGAAAAACATCATGCATGTAGATCAGGCAACAAACCAAAATGACTCAACACATTATCACATCAAGCAACTCAGTGAAACAGGCGTAAATCAATACAGATAGAGATGACTACCCGCTCGACACAAACATGACAATGCCTACAAGCTAAATGACATCATCCACAATCTTGACACAATGGCCTCGACGACCAGTAACTAGAAACCTCTATGGTGCGCAAAACCAAGGCATGAAGGTGTTACCACCCAATCACCCACATCAACTACAACGAACAAACTCCCACAATGGAAAGCACAGACTCTGGCCAAGTTATCATTCGCCTCTATCCATTAGGGTGTGCAATGATCCCCTCATCAGGAATCCTATCATCTCTAGGTGATAGGAGTGACAATAACCCTGACGCAACATAACCTATCTGGACCATAGACTCATGACAAATCCAATGCGCTAGTAGACAAAAATAAATGATAAGAGGACGATACCCACGCACCCAAGAAACAAGTCGACTAGACGCAAGAAGACATCACTCAAATTAAATTGTGCAAGTTATTAAATGACTTCGTCAGCAAATCATAAACCATTATTTGTTAAGCATGATGTCTAAGTTCAAAGGAGTGAACTATTATAAATGTTACTATTATCATAAGTGTTATCATAACTGTGAATTAATATATCTAACAAAGATATCATTTTCCCATAATAATAATTCGGTCCATTAATAAATCAGGTGCTATTAATGGATTATAACCATGTCCATTAATAGAATCACAAACATTAATGTCATCGAACCACGTGCTATCTATCAACAAGAAATCAATCAATAGAGCCATGTACACTTGTTGTCCACAATCAAGTGATCGTTGTCCAATCATAAGGGGTTAACGATATAAAGGAAATAACAATAAATTGTTGTCTAAGTAAAGGATTAATAAAATAAATTGTTGTCTAGATAATTTTTTGTCATTCAAGTGTGTATTCATTGTCTATTAGATAATTCAACAGTTGTCTTATATAAATGTTATTCATTGCAAATCCCAACGCATAAGTAATTAGATTGTTGACTATACAATCGTTGTGTAACATTACAAACATCGTTGTGTAAATATTACTAAAATATATGAGTAATATATCGTTGTGAATTACATTTCAAGGGAGATATTAGACTCTATAAAGATTTCAGTAATCGCTATTATAAAAATGAAATCGCTATCCTAAAATCGTTATAAACAAATATACTATTTAAACCTAATAAATTTGTTGCCTATGAATACCCTAAGTGGTTGTCTGTGATTATAAGGCATGATGTTTATCAAAATATGGTAATCGTTTTCATCAAAAGAAATGTTGTCTATCCAGTATAAAATTGTTGTTGAACATATATAAAAACTTGCAGTCTATTATATAAAATCGTTGTCGGTTATGTATAAACGTTGTTCAACATATCGAAATTAATATATCTATAATCATATGCAAAATTGTATTGATAATTACGTTGTCCCACATGTTGATATCTATTTTCACATTGTCCCATTCATGTTTTCTTTCCAATTTATATATTAAATTCGTAGTATAACTCTGAGTATAATAAATTTTCTACCAGGGGAGATATGAATCGTTGACCCACATCAAGACGTTGTCGAAGTCATAAAACGCAGTCCAAGATGTATGTAACAGGCAGAGTACATAAATGGTAAATATGGAACAATAGAGATGAATTTCCAGGGTGACTAAAGGCTAAGAAAGGTGGATCGTTTCCCAGCACACAATGAACACACAGGCATTCAAGTAAGAAAAATATTTGTTTTTGATCAAGTGAAAAAAAATCGCAGGCATTCAATTCCAGGTTATCTATTAAAAATATAGATGTTCAATTCCACATATAAAAATGCATACATTTAGTTCATTTACATTAAAATGCAGACATTCAATTCCATAAAAACGTAGACAATACATAATTTCCCATTCGAATTAGCTATATAAAATTTGCAGTCATTATATAAAAATTGGTGGTTGTGAAATCGAATGGCTACATAACTCACAGTCAAAATGGAAATGGCTACACCCATTTCACAGGCAATAATAGGTGAATAAAAACGTTGTATGAAGATTCAAATCGCAGTCACAATTAGGTACAAGGAACGTTGTCATTCAACCGTTTACAGTCAATAAATAAATTCAATTGCAGTCACAAATAGATAAAAAAACAATGTCATACAATGGGTAACTGTCAAATAAATGAATTTAATCACAGTCACAATAGTTTAAAAAGAATCATTGTCATTCAAGTGGAAAACGCTGATATTTTTCCATTCAAGAGCTGGGAACTATCATGAAAATCGCAGATAATAAAATACAATCTGAAAATGTAGAGGTGATATAAAAACATAGAGGGTATTGAGTTGATCATGGAGAGAAAAGATAAACAAAACATAGAGGCATTAAATCGCAAGACAATCATTCAACCAGGAACAATCAACACAAAGATAAGAAAGGAGTAGACAGCTAGGCAAAATTATCCTTCGCTCATCATCCATGCACAGAAAAGCAAGGCATTAGAATCTATAGGTCTATGAACACCGAAGTGACGACCATCGATTCAGATCCTGGCCAACTGCTCAGGCATGGACTGATGATCTAGGGATAAGGATGGAAGATAAAGAACAATCTCTTCATAGTAATCAATAAAACAAAACAAAACAGTCATATCAATCAGGGATCGGATTGCAAAGGAAATCAATTCAAATGAAGCAAGTGTAAAGCTATGATGACTTTAAGTTCTCGATTAAAAACGTTGAGTAAAACACATTTATTTACACAATAGTAGCAGTAATGAAAGCGCAAGAACAATATTAATCTACCATTAAAAATAAACACATGTGTATCGTATCCCAAGGCAACAGCTCTGATTCGTTGTCCCGCGTGTGCTCCGTTCAGCTCTCGCTTTTCAACCGATGTAACTTCACTAGTACCTCTCAGCCAACGCTAGGGGTACTCTTCTTCCCCTTGAGCCCCCCGGGCCACAAAGGGGTGACGCACACTATACCAGAGAACAACTAGCACCCATCTCGCCTCGCAAGGTCGAGCTACCACTCGTTACCCGAGCTGGGTATCCCAACTCCCATAAGATTAGTCAATCAAGACAAAAATTCTGCAGCGTAACATTACGCATAAATATCTGATCCATACTCCTCCTCCTCCATCCTTTTTAAAGAGGTTTTAAGTGATTTCTTTCCTAAATTCTCATTTAATTTCTTTTTCATTATTTTAATCATCATAAAACCTCCCCCATACACATGTCATCCATCCCCCTAGTTGCACTAGAAATTAAAGTCACTATTTATTTAATTATTCCTATTTCCCTCACCCACCAAAAATCATTCCTAAAAACGTTGCTTGGTGTCCCCATATTCTCTTACACATTTTAAATGACTTACGCCTTTACTAAATTCCTAGTTGAGTTCATAATTAGAAAGTTCTTAAAGGCAGGATTCCTTACTGAGTTAATCATTCATATTTTTCCTTACGTTTCCCTTTTTTTTCATGTTTCCCCTTTTTCCCTTAGTTTCTTATTTCCTTTAAGTTTCCCTCTTTTCCCTTTTTATATAAAACTCAAATTAGCAAGTGTAGAAAAACCACCTTTTACCCCTTTTTCTTTTTAATTAACAAAATTTAATTAGCATATGAAAAAAAACGATCATTTCCCTTTTAAAATTTTAATCCTCCAACGTAATTTGATTTTAATAAATTAATTGAATTTCTTACCCCCTTCTCATCACATGTTTAATTGTGATTATTATTTTTGACCACAAGTGTCACTTAGACCTAGATTTTTAATTTCATTAGGTTGGGCAACATTTTTATTAGAGAAAAATTGTTTTGATATCTTTCTTGACACATCATTTTTTCTAAGTTCGTCTAGGTTTATTCACTTATCAGTTAAAAACACCACGTGCCCTTCAGGACACACTAGGTTCTCCAAGGGTGCCACTCACCTCTTTTCGTTTTCATTGCACGACATGCCCTTCAGGACGTAATACATGCTTCAAGGGTGTCACTCGCCTCTTGAATAACTTGGTAGACATCAACAACCCGGGGAGTCAATACTCTGTCAAGTGATCTTGTGGGAGACTAAGGGCCTCTAAGGAATAAGGCACATGCCTTATTACGCACCCCTTATAATCATCATGACTGACTGTCACAGTCTTCCCTCACGGCATCGTGGGTCTTCTCGAACTAGGTAATCGTTAACCTACAATTTGAGCCACAATGGGAGTGCTAGTAGGATGTGGCAGGGCTAATGTCCACACCTCTCCCTCAAAGTCTTTGGTTGTCGTGGGTGAACCTTCTACTCCACATGTGAGTCTGGTCAGCAAGTTATCGTCAGCCTGCATCATCAACAAATCATGTCAGTAATAATAATCAATCATCATAACATCTAAGCAGATGTACATATGTCATATCAAACACAATCAATCCCTAATAGTACACTCCCTGACTCAATCCGGAGTCCAAGGGGTTTCATCGATGCCTCTGCATCCTCGAGGTCCAAATTCCTGCACACTCAGGAGAACCCAATCAATATCACATGTCTATGTAAACACACAAATTAACATATCATCATATCCATAATGCCTCATAATCATAATCAAACGGCCAATAGAATAATAATACGGATCACTTGCAAGCAAGTGTCCTCAAAGAATAAGTTTCCTCATCGCGCGCAAGAGCGGGATGTTACACGTCACTCCATACTCCCCTTATCAGTCGTCACCCTATCATTCTTCCTTTGTTTCATTTTTTGATCTGTTGGTTGTGAAGCTCTGCATTTTAGGCTCTTGGAAGGAATAAGGCTCAACCAACTCGTCATTTAAGTGTTTTTCCACATGTATGTTTATTTTTCTTTCCATCCATAAGGTATTATTTGTTGTATGAACAAATGATGGCTCAGTGATGCTTGGATTCTATGTGTTCTTGAGAATTTCAATTGTGTAGATGTGTGTTATAGCTCTTTGTGATGACTGTAAAATGTTTGGGATTAAAAGCAAAAGAATTAGGTATTTTAAGTTGTGCATTGTCTGGTTGCTCGATCAGTTTAATATCATGATGGGTCCTTGTGGAATAATAAGTGAATGGTGGTATACATGGCTCTGTGTTGATTATGAGGGTTTCATTCTTTGTATTACCGTCAGTTATTTTGTTCCCTCACAGTCATGATTGTAACCCTTACCCAGTCGTAGAGGGATTGTCGAGAGTTGGTTTGTTATTTCTTCAAACCCCGAGTCATGGTCGATGGATCATTCCTACTGTCTTCTCACCGAAGTATCCCAAGATCTAGTCTTGGGTGGCCCTAGCATTAATACATGCATGTCTGGTTTCAGATTGATACAAGTTGTATCTGAGCATTCTGTCAAAGGGAGGTGTGTCCTCACTGGTGTTGTTGTCAAGTTGTTTGGCTCCTAAGTAATTGGATAGAGATGTTATATCTTTGTTTTTTCTTTTAATGAATTCCATTGTTCAATTAAAATTCACCTCTCCTCTGCAAGTGTCAAACGCACCATGTGTGTTGGATATTACTCTTCCTGTATTTTCTCTCCTCGAGTGTTGATCATTGGTCATGTCCATGACTTGGAGTAATAAGAAGACTGTGTGGCTCACTGTTGTGTCTTTTTCAAAAGGCATTTTTTCCTGTGGTTTATAAGTCTTGGAAGACCTCCAGCTCTCTGTGTTATTGCTAAAATATTAGCGTGCTCTTGTTGTCTCCCTGCATTTGATTTTGACAGAGCCAGATTTAAATTCCAACTGTCTTTTATCTCTTCAGGCACCTTTTGGGTTGTCAAGTATTGGTTTATTAGTGAAGTGGTTATGGAGGTCTTNATGCTCTATCATCGAGTCTCTGTCTCATCCTTCTATGATTGGTTGAACGAATACAAATGGAAACAGGCACTTGCATATAGTCGAGAGTGTCTTCTTCTCAGTATTTGGTTTCACTCACTGTGTTTTTACCAGTGTGGTTTTGATTGTATATGGAGACATCTGTGTGGTTTTTGCTAAACCTGATCAGGGTTATGGCCATTTTTTTTTTAAAATGATGCATGTGTGTAATTGGTTATGTTCACTTCATATATTATATTGGATCACCATACATGTTACCAATGGTTTTAAAAGGAATTTATATACACGGTGATAAGGATCGGGGTTTATGATTAGGTTGTATGTTGTTTCATTGCAAGATCTTGTCGATTGATATGATGAAGATTGTGTATAATTGGGCATGCTTTGAAGTCTGTTCACGTTTTAAAAAAGAGACCTGTGTATATTTAAATTGGGCCCAATTGTTAAACAGTGAATGTTTATTGTTATCGCGATGCATTATGAACTATCAGGGATGGATGTCGAGCATATTGTTGTGCATTTTTTTTATTATTTAAAAATAAAAAAGGGAAAGAAAATAAAGAAAGGATCAATGCTTTGTTAAATAGGACTATTGAATGGAAAGGTTGTTTTGTTTATAAGTTATGATTGCACAGACTATTGTGAATTGAGAAATTCTAGGAAAGTTAATTATTGGAACAACAGACAGTTTGGTATAAAATTGAGAAACAGTGGATGTTGGTGCTTTTTGGATTGATTCTAATACAGAGTTATGATTATTGATTATTTAATTTGTTTTATGAACAGTATCCATTATCTTCCTTGTCATTCTCTCACTTTTTCGCACATTACGAATCCCCTCACAATCCCAGATTCGCTTTGCACGCATTGTTCTTAAAATTAAATTAAAAGTAAATAGAAACCCTGTATTACAGCAATTAAAAGATGACACGGAGATGGGTCACAGTTGATATATTTTGTTATTGAAACACAATTGATTGTTTAATGATTTGTTGAGCAATAAGCATGTTCTTACTCCCTTTCATTTTATCACTTTTCCGCTCAATACAACCCCCTCATATATCCCAGAACCCTTATTCACCCCTTGCTCATTAACAAGTATTAAATGATTTTTATGGATTGGATTGCATGGGTATGATGTGATTGTTGAGCCAAACTTTGTTTCATATTAAAGAGATGTCATGTATGTTTTTTTTAATAATCTAGTTGCTAATAAACACTACATACAGGATGAGCTTCTTCAGTAGATGAAGCCATGGCTGAAATAACAAGGGAAGAGAGAATTGGAACAGAGGCCCTAGAAGGCCAAGATTTTCGATACATTTTGATGCAAATCCACAAGAATTAAACCAGCTCTTCCAAGCTGGATTTTTCAATTGGATTGGACAAGGGGTAGTCCAACCTACCCTTCCAACCCCAGCATGTCCCTGGTATCAATATCCCTCCTCATGTCTCATTACAACCTGAAGTCCTTGAAAATAACAGATGGCAAGAGATTGTTCACCCAGCAGTCTCCCAACATCGTAGATGGCCCAATTTGTCTCTGCCTGCTCCTCCTCCACTGGTTAACCCAAATGTCCAAATTTCCCCTGCACACTCACCAGTACAGTCTTCCCACGCAAGCAAGAGACTCAAAATTGAAGCCCACCACATGCATGATAAAGGAAAAGTTGTTGTTTCCCCCTCCTCTCCCTCAAGCGATTCAACCAAATCCGTTTCATCCAGCATGCACTTGAGAGATGATTGCTCTCATGTTATCATTGAGATCAAGCTTAAAGGCTCCACACAGCCTAAGGCTAATTCAAAAAAGTCAAAGGGAAACAGTAGCAACAAAGGGAAAATTGCCTCCCAAAGTGGAAAATATGGGTTTTGAGTATATTTTATTATTGATTGTTGAAAACAATTGACCGTTGAAGTTTTTGGACAACATACTATTTTTGGATATTGTGGATATTATATTTTTTGGATATGGTTTAAAATATCATTGATATTTAATTTTAAAAATATGATAGTGATGATGGGAGCCACAAGGAGGGATGTGTTTGTTTGATTGACTAGTTATGTTTATTTTGTTAAGAAACTAAAGGGAGTCACAAGGGGTCCCACCTACTAGTTATTATTTATTAAATACCCTTAATATTATTATATTAATTCTTCCCTTAAAATAAAAGTTAGCTGATTTTTAGTTAACTTAACTAAAATAGGTAGTTGAAATACTTCAACTAATTTTGATTGCTTAAGGGAAAAAAGAGAAGGAAGAACAAAGGGAGAATAGAAGGAGAAAGCATACTAAGGTCTGCTCTTTAGTTTTATTGAGATAGTTCAATTTTCATTCATTCTTTAGTACCTTAAAATTCTAATTCTCTTTTATGACAGCAGGGTCCTATTGTAGACAGCAAGATTCAAGGTTGAATTACATCATTCAGACACTTTTTTTCAGAGGTGTTGATATATCTTTGATAGTCTGTGTAGACTTGTCCATTTATGAATTAATTTTCATGATTGATAAAGGATATTGTGCAGAGTCGAGTGGGCAGCAATTTGTGGAAAGTTGATCCATCTTTTAAAGTTCAGTTTTTTACTTTCTGTCAAAAGTCCTTTTGTATGGTTTTCATCGAGGACATCTAAGTTTGACTTTGGTCCAAACTCCCTCGGGGATTTTTGTAAAGAGAACGATTCTTTTGATTTCTTGGAATGAAATAAGTGATTGTTATACTGTCTCATCTATGTTAATATGTGACTTGGTATTTTTGATTTTGTCTCCACATTTACTTTTGCATCTGTTATATTCAGAAAATTATATAAAAATGCTGAATTTTACAGCAATCTTTTATTTATAAAAAATTCAGCCTAAGCCCTTGTAACTAATACTTTAGGAAATAAATTTTGAGGCTATAAACATAGGGTGATATTCCTATCTATATTTCCTTATCCAAGCAAGATCTAAAAATGCTTAAGATTATTTCATATTTTTTCCTCAACATTTATTTGGCGACCATACCGAGGAGATCTTCCATATCTCTCTCGTTGATTTTTATGCTTGATTATCATTGAATATATCTACATTTCTGATATTAATTCTTTGACTGTTTCATTTCTTAATGATTGTACCTATTGCAAGGCAGCCCAATATTGAGCCCAGTCTTCAAGATCAAACCAGCATTGTTTTAAACTTGTTTAATACCATCTTAGATACCGCTAATACTAGGGTTGAGCTTAATCGCTCATGGGCAGCAATTGAACAAGACATAAGTGCCCAAGAACGTTGGGAATCTAGGCAAAGACATATTAGGAATCAACCATAGATTTCTTTTTCCTACAGTTTTGATCTTCTTTTCATGTCCTTAGACCCTCGTATTTCTAGGAGAAGAAGAGGTTTATCACCAGAAATTAATCCTATTGATAAAATAGGAAGAAGGAACATTGTGTTGTAAACCCAATAAAGTACTCTAAGTAGAACTTTGTCTGATTCATCTAGTTCATATTTCTCTCCCTTACCTATCATCCACAAGATGGCATCTAGTGGTGGCTCTAGTGGCGTCGGAGGTGCTTCTTCATCTCAATATTTAGCTTCGTCGGTGATTGGTAACTTATATAGTCACCAAGTCCCTGTCCAATCTACCACAAACCCCGCCAAAGTCATTAAAAAGTATGCGCTTTTTCAGTTTGAAGAAGATGCTACAACTACCCCGTGGCATGTTTCCTCTCCACTTAACCTAGAACCTGCTACTCGTCCACTTCCTAAATTTAAAGAGAATATTCCTAGGTTTTTAGGGACTAACACTGTCACTATGAATGAACACTTGGTGTAATTTTCTAATGTTTGTCACATCATAGGAGCCAATGACAATGATACGTGTATGTGCTTATTTGTGAATTCCCTTGAAGGGAAGGTTGCGGCCAATTTCTTTGATCTCCCTCCTAATATTTTAGCTACTTGGGAGGAGTTAGTCCATTGGTTCAAATCTACCTATGGGAAATCCAAAATCCTAGCCGAGCAGTTACGGGAGTACAATAACATTGCTTATAAGGATGGTGAGACTATCAAGTCCTTCATATGTGTTTCACTAAATTATAAAACCAAATCCCTGAACTCAATCACCCTCAGAACCAAGATGCTTTCATGCATTATTATAATGTATTACCTTCCCCCTATCATCATAGGATTGAGGAAAATTCCATTGATAACCTTGGTCCCACTCTGCACACTTGTTTAGACTATGAAGAACAACTTGAAATAACAGGTCTTCCTAAGGAAGACTCAGTTAAACAGACAGACATGTTCGCCCTCTTACAGCTTGTACAAGACATGAATAATTGAAATATAGCATATGAACAGAAAGGAAATTTCCCCTCTCTTACCCCTGGAGCTTCATACTTCTTCTGCACCCCCCTTTAGAAATCCAAATGAAAATAATTTTCAGCCTAAAGTTATCATGCCTCGTAGTGGGTGTAACTTTTACGAGGAACACCATGAGGAAAGTACATGTGAGGTAAAGAAGAGTGCCATAGATAAAATCTTTGGTAAGAGACCTGAAACTACTATAGTTGTCCTAGACTTTGCATATCCAGAGGATGTCATGATCATAAATACTAGGAATAAATCCTATGCTCTTAAAAGAAAATATGATCCTCCCTGCACTTCTTCTATCCCAATCTCATCTTCACCATTTGCTATTATTCAGGTTCCTAAGGTTCCTGACAGTCAAGGAACTACCTCCTCTCTTCCCTCTTCAAAATACAACATTCTAAACCAGTTGGCCAACATCAAAGAACATGCAACCTCCTGGACATGGTTGTCGTCCCTGAACAATAGAAGCATCTAAAACATTTCATGGAAGGAAAATATTCCATTGTATCCAACCTCTCTGAACACACAGATGAAGAGGATTAATCTGTAAATAAAGTATGTGTACATAACTTTAGACACCCTGGAAAAAAAACCTCGTTTTATATTTCTGTAAAGATTATGGATAAGATTGTCCATTGTTGCCTCATTGACGATGGTTCGGGCCCAAGTGTAATGTCGAAGATTATTATGGAAGAGATAGGCTTGTCCTATACAAATGAAAATGTCAGAAGCATGTTCTCTTATAATAGTCTACAATAAATGACCATAGGTGAAATCAAAGACGTGACCTTGGTTTTGTGCATGCACCCTGAAATAAGGACAACCCTTAATATTCAAGTAATTGATATGCCAGTGAGTAACTACTCGATCATATTAGGAAGAGATTGGAAATCTTTGATGGGTGGATACCTTTCACTCAATGGGACACACTTATCTGTTCCTTGGAATTGTAAAAACATCATAGTCCTAAGAGAGAGGAGAATTTCACCTTACATAGAAAGTGTCCTGCAGCCTAATGTGAATTATGTCAAGGAAGACTTAGGAGTTTATTCCATCTTTGTCGATGAGGACAACACTACCTTGGAAAAAATCGACTTAGACGACGGGATGTGGAATATGCACTTTGATGGTTCATGCTCCAATGAAGGAAACATAGTTGGTATTATCTTGTACTCTATTGTGGGTAAAATTCATAACTTTTCCTATAGGTTAGAGTTTGCTTGCACAAACAATGTCACTGAATTTGAAGCATTACTGTTAGGCATTGAAAATGCCTATAATTTGGGTTGTGGTCACCTTACATTTTTTGGGGATTTCGAACTCATTGTAAACCTTGTACGTAAGATATACTCTCCTAGAAACAAGTTAATGAAATGCTACACCCATATTGTTTGGGCACTTATCTAGAACTTACTATCTTCCAACATCACTCATGTTAAAAGGGAATTGAACTCAATGGCTCATCGGTTAGTTGTTTTTGCAGCCTCTCCTAAATGACAACTTCTGCCACAAATATCTGATTGTACCTTTCAATATTTGTATCATCCACACATCCCTGACAATATAGAGTCATGGAAAGTGTTCCCTAGTGATGAGAGAATCTGTGATTTCATTCAAAATGAACCTTATAATCCTAAGGAAATTATATCAATGGAAGATAACAAGATTCCTAAAGGATTGACTCCTCTAGAAATTTCATTTGCATTGAGTTTTGTAGGAAACAAAGAGAAACATAAAGAAGAGGAGTCGAAAAGGAAAGTGGGTGAAACCATTTCCTTGAACATTGGAACACCCAAGTCTCCAAAGAATGTTAAAATAGGTGCCCAATGTTCTGATGAAGAGAAATTGAAGTTCGCCAAACTGCTTGGTGAATTTCAAGATGTTTTTTCTTGGTATTATGAGGATCTTCGTGTTTTTGATCCTGCGCTTATACATCTTGTCATTCCTATCAAGGAGGGAATAAAACCAGTTAGGAAAAAACAAAGACCCATTAACCCTGCATTGGAAGCAACTATTCGAAAGGAGTTGGAAAAACTCTTGAAGGTTGGGATCATCTTGTCGGTTAAGTATTCTGAATGGGTTTCCAATTTGGTTCTTGTTTTGAAAACAATTGGTCAAATCAAATTATGCGTAGATTTCCACACATTGAATCGGGCAAGTATAAAAGACCACTTTCCTCTCCCTAATATGGAAATGATTTTGCAGCAAGTTGCAGGGTCACAGATGATGTCCTTACTTGATGGTTTTTATGGTTACAATCAAATCAAGGTAAAAAGAGAAGATAAATATAAAACCACTTTTATTACTCATTGGGGCACTTTTTCATACGAACATATGCCTTTTGTATTATCTAATGTAGGTGCCACTTTTTAAAGATCTATGCAAATAGTTTTTTATGATTTGATCAGCAAGATTATTCAGATCTATCTTGATGACTTAACCATGTACTCTAAAAACCGATCAGATAATTTTGGTCATTTTAAAAGAGCTCTCATGCGATGCAGGAAATTTGGCATTTTTCTAAATCCTTATAAGTCTATTTTCAGTGTTACCAAGGGAAATATTCTTGGACACATTGTCTCTGATTCAGGAATAAGAATTGATCCTGAAAGGATTGTTGCTATCCTAAATCTTCCTTCTCCCACTTCCAAAAAGGAGGTTCAAGCTTTTATGGGTGTTATTAACTTTGTCCGTAGGTTTGTTCTTGATTTTGTTGTAATGGTCAAGCTGATTCATAATCTGCTCATGCAAGATCGTTCCTTTTCTTGGACAGATGATGTCGAAAATTCTTTTGTAGGGATCAAGAAAAAAATCAATTCTGCATTGGTTTTGGCGAAGCCGGATTTGGAGAAAGAATTTATGGTATATACTAATGCCACAGAGGAAGCAGTTTATGTTATCCTCATGCAAGTTGATGACCAAGGTATCGAAAAACCAGTGGCTTACATGATTTAAATCTTGTATGATGATGAGTTTAAATATTCTTTTATTGAAAAACATGCTTTCTCTCTTGTTAAAGCTGTTGAAAAAAAATTCCACTTCATCTTAGGTAAACACACATTGGTAAAGGTCCCTTTACCCACTGTCAAGTTTTTTCTCTCACAGACTTATCTTTCAGGGAAGCTTACACATTGGCTTGCCAAGATCCAGGAGCATGATTTAACTATCGTGACTTCTAACACCATCAAGGGTTGTGACTTAGACCTTTAATTATCTCGGCATGTTGAAACTAGTGAAGAAATTGATGAGCTTGATAGTTCGCTATCAACATTGTTCTACATCGATAATCAAATCCTTCCTGTGTCTGAACATCCTTGGTATAAAAATTTGGTTTACTATTTGCAAAATCAAAGATGTCCAGATAACTTAGACGCTCATCAAAGAAGAAGGCTCTATATCAAACCTAGTAGATACGTCATTATAGGAGATTTATTGTTTAGAATATCTTCTGATGGTATGTTGCTTCGTTGTGTAAACAATGAGGAAGCAAAGAAATTGTTGCAAGAAACTCATGGTTCTTCAAATTCTATTATTCATGTAGGAGGTCATTTTTTTTCTAAAACCATTGCTTTTAATATTATCATAAAAGGATACTATTGGCCTTCAATCTTTCTTGATTCTTATGTTTTTTCGAGATCTTGTGACAAGTGCCAGAAATTTGCTAGGAAAGAATGCCTTTCGGCCATGTCGTTACAACCTGCCCTCCCGGACTTTCCTTTTTTTAAAATGGGGTTTGGACTTTATTGATCCTATTAATCCTTTGTCTTCAGCAAGAAAATTCTTTATCTTGAAAGCCACATAATATTTTAGAACATGGGCTGAAGTTGTCCTGCTTAAACATTCGACAGTTGAGCAGGTAATTTCTTTCCTTGAAAATAACATTTTTTCCATATTTGGTCTTCCTTTGGAAATTATTACAGACAATGGTCCCGCTTTTATTTCTTCTAAGATGACCCAATTTTTAGCTAAGTTGGGGGTTAAACATTTTACCTCATCAGCCTATTACCCCCAAGGAAATCAGCAAGTTGAGTCTACCAATAAGAATCTGGTAAGAATCATCAAAAGGCTCATCAAAGATAAGCCTCGTCAATGGCACACTCTCCTCACTTACGCCCTTTGGGAAGATCGAACTGCCACCAAGGTGAGCATTGGTTGCACTCCTTTCCAGCTTGTTTATGGTCAAGAATCCATTCTTCCTACTGAGATGGAACTTTCCCCCTTAAGTTTAATGCTACAAGTCGAAGAATTAAATTCTTTCGATGTTTCTAAAAGAATGAATTCACTCCTGGATTTAGAGGAGCAAAGGACATTTTCCTTGGGTAATATAAAGAGAAGACAGCAGACTGTTAAAAAATATTTCAACAAGAGTGTCAAAGCTGTCAAATTTAAAGTCAATGAGAAGCTATTATTGTGGGATTCATCTCATGCTGATAGAGGAAGACACTCAAAGTTTCAAAAATTATGGTTGGTTCCTTTTAAGATCGCTTTTGTCCTGGGTGAAAATTCTTATATTCTAAAGGACTTACAGAAGCGATTGTTTTCCTACAGAACTAACGGTTCCCACTTAAAACATTATGTGGAACCAACTTGAAGAGTTTAACGTTGTTTGGATTGTTATGTATTATAGTAGTTTTCATTTCTTCTTTTACATTAGTAGTTTTCCATTTCTCCTTTCACACTAGTAGTTTTCCATTTCTGCTATTTCATTTTATGTCATTTCATTTCTGTTTTTTTCAAACTTGTTGTTTCATTTTGTTATGACATTTCTGGCTTTTGTTCTTTTAAACTTCATTTTTTGTCAAAATAAAATGTTGGATCAGTTTTTCCACAACGACACTTCTACAAAGTATTGTTGATCAATAACAATCAAGATTACATGGATGTCATGATGTTCCCTTTGAAGGCATCATTGAAATTGTTATCTGCTTTCACTGTTGTTTTATGAGATAATAGGTTTTATCTCACTTCTGATTTCCTTTTCTTCATCCATTTTGAGATCCAAAAGAGAAAGTTCAGAAAAAATTTCTCCTTGAAGTCAAGAACAAATTTTAGTTGAATGATTATGCTTACAGGGATAAAACCCCTCATACTTAACACTTTCCATGAGTTATTCCCAAATTCTTGGGCATTTTAATATTAAATCCGCTCACTTCCCCATGTTGCATTATCATTATGATTTTTATATTCTTGATCTGATGTTACTAGTCTGAAAAACCAAACATTCTAAGTTCTTAATCTGTTGGCAATAGATTTCCCCGTGGAGTCGCCAGTTTGTTGACGATTAAAATCATAACGATGAATTATGTCCGCAAAGTATTGCTAAATCCCTATTATTTAACTATGCTAATAATATAATACTAGTAGGTGGGACCCCCTTGTAGACTACGGGCGCAAGGATAGACATATTATACATGTTTTGTTGTTATTTTTTATGCTTCCTACACAATCCTACATGGTTGACAATGCAGTCTTGGTTTCATTTTGACATGGTAACAGGTGGATGAAGCATTTTTGTGGAATGCTTTTTGCAATCCAAAAAATAATTTATGGTTATGAGAAGCATGTTATTTACAGTTGTTATAATTTAACCATGTCACTAATCATTGTGATCGACTACCTAGACACATATATGCAAGAGATACTTTAGTGATATCATAATCAAAACAAAGGAAGAAAAACCTATGAAAAAAAATCGTAAAGGGAAAGGAGTTATATGTTGATCTATGATAAAGGATTATATGCAAATGTTAAAGTTAAAACATATTAGTATTAGTCCTAACTATTATGCTATTGTTGGTTAGTGGGCTATGTGAATTTCATTAGATTTGAATGGGGTGCATATAGCAATTCAATATGTGTTATGGCATAGAATTATGGCAAGGGTTAATGTGTAAATGATATTGGGTGGCGCACTATGCAATGGATATCGTTGTAGATTTCAAATGGTTTGGCATTGAATACATGGTTTAATTGATTAGTGAATGTAATGCTTGTTGGGTTGTCTCGTACTTCAAATTGAATAGGCCAGGTGATGGAAGGGACGTGCATTTACTGCACGTCACTCCATACTCCCCCTATCGATCATCACCCTAGCATAGTTCCTTTGTTGCATTTTTTGATCTGTTGGTTGTGAAGATCTACGTTTTAGGCTCTTGGAAGGAAGAAGACACGTCCAACTTGCCATTTAAGCGTTTTTCCACAGTTATGTTTCTTTTTCTCTCCATGCATGAGGTATTCTCTGTTGTATGAACAAATGATGGATCAATGATGCTTGGATTTTGTGTGTTCCTGAGAATTTTGATTATGTAGATGTGTGTTATATCTCTCTGTGATGACTGTAAAATGTTTGGGATTGCAAGCAAAAGAATTAGGTATTTTAAGTTGTGCATTGTTTGGTTGCTCGGTCAGTTTAATATCATGATGGGTCTTTGTGGAATAATAAGTGAATGGTGGTATACATGGTTGTGTGTTGATGATGGAGGGTTTCATTATGTGTATTACCATCGGTTATTTTGTTCCCTCATAGTCATGATTATAACCCTTACCCATTCACAGATGGATTGCCAATAGTTGTTGTTTTATTTCTTCAAACCCCGAGTCATGGTCGACGACTCATTCTTAATATCTTCTCACCGAAGTATCCCAATATCCAATCTTGTGTGGCCTTAGCGTTAATACATGCATTTCTAGTTGTTGATACAGGAGCATCGTTCCAGCTAGCCATCCCACTCAGCGCATTCAAAGCACGCATTCAAGGAAGAGAGGCGCCAGTCCTCTCACATTTTGAATTTGATTTCAATGTAATTAATGTATGTAAGGTTGTGGAGCCATAGATCCATGCCTTTGAGAAGGCGTTAGTTAGGAGTTTCCTTAAATGGTTGTAAGGTTGAATCCAGCTTTGATCTGGACTAGACAACCATTTAATTGTGAATTCAATGTAATTGAATGAGAGTAGGTGAGATGGAAGGAAGAGCTTGAAGAGCCCCCTGATGTAAAAGATCTTGGATCTTGTTTTTTAGTTAGTTGGTAGAGTCGAGAGATAGGAGAGCTCTACAAGAGTTAGAGTAGAGGAGAGAAGGAGCCAAGACTCTGTCAAAGTCTGAGCTCAAAACCACAGTGTAAAAGAGGCATTTCTTGAATTAATACAAAGAGAAGTTTTTCCTGCACTTGAATCTTTGTGTGTTTTATGCATTTCATGGATGTCTTGTGTGTTCATTATATGTTGTAGGTGTGCATTTGTAGGGACAGAAAAAAATCATTGTTTGCTGGGTTATTTGATTCAGGTTGGGTTCTTTAAGGCTTCATGCCAAGAGGGTGTGATAGAATGCTTCAGGTTCTGAAAGCCAGTGCATAGATGCACTCTTGAATTCAGCAGAATTTGGGCAAGGACGTGCCAGGAGGGCGCACCAGCTGAGTCATTGGCTCAAGGAGGAAACTTCAAGGTTGTTGAACACCTTGGAGGAGGGACTGTGTAGAGGAGGACACAGCAGAAGACAGAATCACTGAGGGATTTTGTAGAGCTCTGCCAAGAGGGCATCGAGCAGGTGCATATTGTGCATAGGAGAACTCTACTGTGAGTTCAAAGGGAAACTAGAATCACCGAGGATTCTGTAGAAACTCTGCCAGGAGGGCATCGAGCGGATGCATTGGATGAATTAGGAGAAGAACTCTATTTCGAGTTCGGCAAGAAGACAGAATCACTGAGTATTCTGGAAAACTCTGCCATGAGGGCATTGAGTAGGTGCCAGTATGCACAAAGAGAACTCCTTTGAGTTCTTGAACAGAGAAGTGTCAAGAGGAATACCTTCACAGGGTTACTGAACATCCTGCAGGCTCATCAAGGAGTTCTTGAGCAAGAAGTTTCCAAAGGACACTTCCATCCCTTCAAGGAGAGAAAGGGGACAGAGGATGAAGACCTGTGCAAGGAATGTACCAGGCCAATACCTGAGTCAAGGCTTGACAGACATCCATCTAGAGGCTTGTCAAGCACAAGGAGTGTGCACAGGATAGATTTGGTTTCAAGTCTGAAGCACGGGAGGTCGAGCGCAAGAGCAGAGACCCTTTGAAGTCAGAGCAGATCATAGAGAAGCTTAGGAGATATAGCACCTTCGTGTGCAAAAACTCTGCAAGCCAGTGCAGAAGTTGGGAAACCTTTCAAGGTTTCAAAGAGGACTAAGCTTAGGAGGAAGAGTGCCTTTGCACATAGAGAAATATCTACAAGAAGTGTAGGAAGTCGGGCAAAACCTTTCAAGGTTTCACAAGTCCTGAAAGCTCAGGAGGGAAAGCGTCCTTCGAATACAGACGAGAGCCGAGGAGTCGGGCTTTGCAGAGCTGAGTAAAGGCCGAGGCCTTTGATACTTGGGAAATCTTCCAACTCGGGAAGAAGCAGAAGCTCACAAGGGAGGAGCTACAATTGTCGTCGAATCAGGCAGAGGATGAAATATGGACCGTTGAACTTTCACATCCAGGCACCGGAAGGAAAGTGCAGCGCAGGAGGAAGAGATCTGGGCCACTATATCTCACGCAGATAACCGATAGCCATCATATCTGTGGATATTTTCACAAGACTTAACTCTCATATGTGCAGAGGAGAAGGCCCATCAAAGTTATGAAACAACGGAAGCCCATCAGGATTTCGGAGTTCAGAGATCAAAGCATCAAGAGGTCATGAAATCGTTGCATCGCGATCTCCCGATCTGCGAAGTCCCAAAAGAATCAGGAGTGCCCATCTCAATGGATGTGTGGAATAAATCCAGAAGCCATCGGAGCTTCGGGCATCGGGAGATGGAGAGGTAGAAGTTCGGGAGATAGGAAGTCTTGACTCACAAAGTCTCGAAGACATTAGAGTCGTCCATCTGCTAAGGACGTGTGTCACGAGATCCTTGTATTTCGAGGATTCGGCATTGAAGAGTGGAACGGAAAAGTCTTTCGACCTCCCAACTTGCGAAGTCCCGAAGCGATGAGAACCATCCATCTATGGAGGACGCATGGCAGTGATCGAGGAAGCTATCGAAAAGTCAGACACTAGGAGTTCGAAGGACCAATGATCAGTGCGTTGGGGTCGCAAGTCCTGAAACACTGAGAGTATCGGGACCGTCCAACAGGAGGACACGTGGTGGCGATCGAGACATCGAGAAAATTCCCAAAAGGATTATTTCGTTACTTCAGGTACCAGAAGCTCGAAGGAGCATGGGATTGCAACAGGGATCGTGAAGTCCCAAAGCGCGAAACCCCGAAGCGTTGAAGGGATGCAGAAGGAAGATGATATTTCGACATATCGGGATTCGGGATATCGAAAGTCCTAGAGGCAAGGAATCTGGTCTCTTGGAGACGAAAACTCTGAAGTTGTGAAATGTGACATAGCGAGGAGTGGGGCTGCAGTCACACCTGGTATCGGGGATTCGTCATTTTGGGGATCCTGCAGACAGGAAGCAAGATACATGACATCGGGAGTTCTGAAGTCGTGAAACGCGACGCATCCTTTAAGAGGAGAAAGTTGGGCTAGGGATTTCGGCATTTCAAGGATCAGCACTTCGTTCATCCTGAGGACTAAGGGTCGGGGCTCTTGGTATTGAAAACCCCAAAGAAGACTACGGTCACGGAAAAAAGCGGTCACATGGACCAAATATTGGCCAGGGGATAACCGTCGTGGTAAAGCCATTTCGACGTTTTGATAATTCAGAGATCGGAGGATCGAAGAGGTAGAGGCTCTTGACAGCAGGACTCAGAGAGTCCCAAAATCTGAAATTCCCTTTTCGAGAAAGGGTCGTGGTCATGTTTGGTGGCCGCATGGAGATGAAAGCTTCTGCATTGGTACAATTGTGAGGTGAAGGTAGAGTTTTCGTATAAGGACCTGTGGATCGGGTTCGTGAGGTCTCAAGGAAGGTCGAAAGAACCATTTGGGTTCTGTGGATCTAAAGGATAGAATGATCCTAAGACTGGGAGGTTATGCAGAACCTGTTGAGGCAGGGGGTGCTGCATCATTTTTGGTATCATAGATTGACTCTGTTTGTATATTGCAGGAAGAGGAAGCGAGAGGAGAAAGAGTACTCTGATACACATCAGTTTGGTATCAGAGGAAAGCAAAGTATTGAGACTCTGTGGTGATTGTTGCAGGTATGCGGCAGTCAAATAGACAGTCAGGAGTACAGTAGGAGAGGTTGGAAGCTCTTAGTTGCAGAGTTATAGCAGCGAATTTTCCAGAAGGACAGACAAGAGTAGGAAGATGGCTACTGAAGGCCATAGACGCGATGGAAATAATATCCATCAATAGCCAAGCAAAGCTGAGATGGATAAAGAGCTCGCCAAGATCAGAGTGAGGATGGAGGAACTTGCATTGCAGATGCAGCAGGATGCAAGATCACATTGGGTGTATGAATGGCCCATGAGGATGAAAGCAAAATGGCCAGTTAAAGAATTGGTGGCCAAAAGACAGCAAAAGTTGTTGAGAGGATGGTTGAGGCATGTTGAACACCTCAACGAACCAGAGAAGGAGATGGTTCAAGTGTGTGAACCAGAAGATGGGAGAAATCTCAGTGATGAGGACGAACTGAGATCACTGGAATATCTCAGAGACTTCCATGTGTGCAAAGACTGCTAAGAGGGAAGAACAAAAAATTCCAATTGCCAAGTGGGCAATGAAATGAGATCGTTTCGAGATCTCATAGACTATTTGGAGGACAGCAGGGAAATTTCATGTTGCCAGGAGGGAAATAAGATGAGATCTGAGGATCTCATAGGCTGCCAAGGGGGCAGTAGAGAAATCCCATATTGCCAAGAGGGAAAGGGAGAGCAGATGAGCTTAGAACTGAGTTCATATCAGTAAGGACAGCTGACAGAGGAGAAGGATCAGAAGGACATTCTAATCATTGGAGGAATTCAAATATTCCTACTAGGTAGCCTAGTTGAGGCGAGATTTTGTGTTATCGATGTAGTAGCAACAGAAAGACAGCTAGAAGAGACTGTCAAAGAAGAGGAAGAATTGGAGAAGATATCAAAAAATTCCCAAGAAGAAGAAGGAAATGAGCATTCTGAGGAATGGCTCAAATTTTTCAGCCAGGAAGCTGAAACAGAGACAACTGCAGCATTGGAGCTTGCAGCAGAAGAAGAAGAAGAAGCAGAAATCATGAGCTTTGTTGATCTGTATGAAGAAATTGAAGCCCTGGAGAGAAGGGTGAAGGTGTAGGGTATGCACATGCAACAAATCAGGTTGGATATAGAGGGAGAATACCAGCCCAAGGAGCACCTAGAGGAAGCTGGGAATATACTAGCAGGAGAGATGACAGTCAAACTGTCACAGGGAAAAGCTGAGCAGCAACTCAGTGATAAGACTGTGAAGATGAAATTTGTAGCAGAGTGGACACTTAGTGCCATAGAGGATGAAGAAGATGGCATGGGAGATCATAATGATCTACCCATTTGCAGAGAAGAAATGCAGTCGAGGAGACTGCAAGAACAGAGCCAGCCATAGGAGAAGCTGGATGAGGGGATCGATGAGATCAGAGAGCTGATGATCAGATCAGCAGAGATTGCCAGCAATGGGAATTTGAACAGAAGAGAGACAGCAGCAACAGCAAGGCAGCAACAGCAGCAGAGCAGTGGAGCAAATGGACAGCTCCAAAGAGTTGTTTTGGATCCAGGTGGATTTCTACAGCAATGTTGGGGAGCTCATGAGCAGGAGATCATGAATTTTTTCACAGCAAAGGAGTATGATGCAGGAGAATCGCTCCAGCCAGCCATGCGCCAGCCATCCATCCCACTCAGCGCATTCAAAGCGTGCATTCAAGGAAGAGAGGTGTCAGTCCTCTCACATTTTGAATTTGATTTTAATGTAATTAATGTATGTAAGGCCGTGGAGCCATAGAGCCATGCCTTTGAGCAGGTGTTAGTTAGGAGTTGCCTTAAATGGTTGTAAGGCTAAATCTAGCTCCGATCTGGACTAGACAGCCATTTAATTGTGAATTCAATGTAATTGAATGAGAGTAGGTGAGATGGAGGGAAGAGCTCGAAGATCCCCCTCATGTAAAAGATATTGGATCTTGTTTTTGAGTTAGTTGGTAGAGTCGAGAGATAGGAAATCTCTACGAGAGTTAGAGTAGAGGAGAGAAGGAGCTGAGACTCTTTCAAAGTCTGAGCTCAAAACCAGAGTGTAAAAGAGGCATTTATTGAATTAATACAAAGAGCAGTTTTTCCTGCACTTGAATCTTTGTGTGTTTTATGCATTTCATGGATGTCTTTGTGTGTTCGTTATATGTTGTAGATGTATGTTGTAGGTGTGTGTTTGCAGGGACAGACAAAATTCATTGTCTGTTGGTTTCTTTGATTTAGGTTGGGTTCTTTGAGGCTTCATGCCAAGAGGGTGTGACAGAATGTTGCGGGTTCTGAAAGCCAGTGCATAGATGCACTAATGAATTCTACGGAATTTAGGCAAGGACTTGTCAGGAGGGCGCACCATCCAAGTCATTGGCTCAAGGAGGAAACTTCAAGGTTGTTGAACACCTTCGAGGAGGGACTGTGCAGAGGAGGACATAGCAGAAGATAGAATCACTGAGGGATTATGTATATCTCTGCCAGAAGGGCATCGAGCAGGTGCAGATTGTGCACAGGAGAAATCTATTGTGAGTTCAAAAGGAAACCAAAATCACCGAGGATTCTTTAGAAACTCTGCCAGGAGGGCATCAAGTGGATGCATTGGATGCATTAGAAGAAGAACTCTATTTTGAGTTCGGCAAGAAGACAGAATCACTGAGGATTCTGGAAAACTCTGTCAGGAGGGCATTGAGTAGGTTCCAGTGTGCACAAAGAAAATTGCTTTGAGTTCTTGAACAGAGAAGTGTCAAGAGGAAGACCTTCACAGGGTTACTAAACATCCTGAAGGCTCAGCAAGGAGTGCTTGAGCAGTAAGTTGCCAGAGGGAACTTCCAAGGGGACAGAGGATGAAGACCTGTGCAAGGAATGTACCAGGCCAACACCAGAGTCAAGGGTTGACAGACAACCATCTAGAGGCTTGTCAAGCACAAGGAGTGTGCACAAGATAGATTTGGTTTCAAGTCTGAAGCATGGGAGGCCAAGCCTAGGAGAAAAGACCCTTTGAATTCGGAGCAGAGCATAGAGAAGCTCAGGAGTGATAGCACCTTCGTGTGCAGAAAATCTGCAAGCCAGTGCAGAAGTCGAGAAACCTTTTAATGTTTCAGAGAGGACTAAGCTCAGGAGGAAGAGTGCCTTTTCGCACAGAGCAATAGCTGCAAGGAGTGCAGGAAGTCAGGGAAAACCTTTCAAGGTTTCACAAGTCCCAAAATCTCAGAAGGGAAAGCATCCTTCGAATACAGACAAGAGCCGAGGAGTCAGGCTTCGCAGAGCTGAGTAAAGGCTGACGCCTTTGATACTTGGGAAATCGTCCAACTCGGGAAGAAGCAGAAGCTCACAAGGGAGGAGCTACAGCTGTCGTTGGATCAGGTAGAGGGTGAAATCTGGATCGTTGAACTTTCACGTCCAGGCACCGGAAGGAAACCGCAGCGCAGGAGGAAGAGATCTGGGCCGCTAGATCTCGCGCGGATAACCGATAGCCATCGGATCTGTGGAGAGTTGCACGAGATTTAACCCTCGTATGTGCAGAGGAGAAGGCCCATAAAAGTACTGAAACAGTGGAAGCCCATCAGGATTTCGTAGTTTGGGGATCAGAGCATCAAGAGGTCGTGGAATCACTGCATCACGATCTCCCAATCTGCGAAGTCCCGAAAGAATCAGGAGCGTCCATCTCAAGGGACGCGTGGCAGAAATTTGGAAGCCATCGGAGCTTCGGACATCGGGAGACAGAGAGGTAGGAGTTTGGGAGATAGGAAGTCTTGACTCACAAAGTCCTGAAGACATCGGGGTCGTCCATCTGCAGAGGACGCGTGTCACGAGATCCTCGTATTTCGAGGATTCATCATTGAAGAGTGGAACGGAGAAGTCTTTCGACCTCCTGACTTGCGAAGTCCCGAAGCAATCATAACTGTCCATATGTGGAGGACGTGTGGCAATGATCGAGGAAGCTACCGGAAAGTCGGACACCATGAGTTCGAAGGACCAGTGATCAGTGTGTTGGGGTCGCAAGTCCCGAAACATCGAAAGTATCGGGACTGTCCAACAGGAGGACACATGGTGGCAATCGAGACATCGGGAAAATTCCTGAAAGGATTATTTCAGTACTTTGAGTACCGGAATCTCAAAGGAGCAAGGGATTGCAATGGGGATCGCGAAGTCCTGAAGCACAAAACCCCGAAGCATTGAAGGGACGTGGAAGGAAGCCGACATTTCAGCATATCAGGATTCAGGATATCGGAAGTCCTGGAGGCAAGGAATCCGGGCTCTTGGAGACGGAAACCCCGAAGTTACGAAACGCGACATAGCGAGGAGTGGGGCTGTGGTCACACCTGGTATCGGGGATTTGGCATTTTGGGGATCCTGTAGACAGGAAGTGGGATACTTGACATCGGGAGTTTCGAAGTCGCGAAATGTGACGGATCCTTTAAGAGGAGAAAGCCGGGCCAGGGATTTCGGCATTTCATGGATCGACATTTCGGTCGTCTCGAGGACTAAGGGTCGGGGCTCTTGGTATTGAAAACCCCGAAGCAGACTGCGGTCATGGAAAAAAGTGGTCACATGGACCAAATATTGGCAAGGGGCTAATCGCCATGGTAAATCCATTTCGGCGTTTCAGTAATTCGGAGATCGGAGGATCGAGGAGGTAGAGGATCTCGACAGCAGGACTCAGAGAGTCCCAAAATCCAAAATTCCCTTTTCGGGAAAGGGTTGTGGTCATGTTTGGTGGCCGTGTGGAGATGAAATATTGTGCATTGGTACAAATGCGAGGTGCAAGTAGAGTTTTCGTATAAGGACCTGTGGATCGGGTTCGTGAGGTCTCAAGGAAGGCCGAAATAACCATTTGGGTTCTGCAGATCCAAAGGATAGAACGATCCTAAGACCGGGAGGTCGTGCAGATACTGTCGAGGCAGGGGGTGTTGCATCAGTTGTGGAATGATACAAGTTGTATCTAAGCATTCTGTCAAAAGGAGGAGTGTTTCCTCACTAGTGTTGTTGTCAAGTTGTTCGGCTCCTAAGTAATTGGATAGAGATGTTATATCTCTATGTTTTCTTTTAATGACTTCCACTATTCAATAAAACTTCTCCTATCCTCTGCAAGTGCTAAACGCACCATGTGCATTGGGTCTTACTCTGCAAGTCTTTTCTCTCCTCGGGTGTTGATCATTGTTCATGTCTAGGAATTGGAGTAATAAGAAGACTGTGTGGCTCACTATTGTGTCTTTTTCGAAAGGTATTTTTGCATGTGGTTGATAAGTCTCAGAAGACCTACATCTCTATGTGTTATTGTTAAAATATGAACATGCTCTTGTTGTCTCCCTGCATTTCATTTTGACAGATCCCGATTTAAATTCCAACTGTATTTTCTCTCTTCAGGAACCTTCTTGGTTGTCAAGTATTGGTTTATTAGTGAAGTGGTTATGGAGGTCTTTAAAAATAAAATAAAAACGCTCTATTGTTGAGTCTTTGTCTCGTACTTCTATGATTGGTTGAACAAATACAAATGGAAATAGGCACTTGCATACAATCGAGAGTTGTCTTCTTCTCATTATGGTTTCACTCACTGTGTTTTTACCAATGTGGTTTTGATTGTATATGGAGACACATGTGTGGTTTTTGCTAAACCCGATCAAGGTTATGGCCAGTTTTAAAAAGAAATGATGCATGTGTGTAATTGGTTATGTTCGCTTCATATATTATATTGGATCACCATACAGGTTACCAATGGTTTTAGAAGGAAGTTATATCCACAGTGATAAGGCTCTAGGTTTATGTTTTGGTTGTTTGTTGTTTCATTGCAAGATCTTGTCGATTGATATGATGAAGACTGTGTATAATCGGTCAAGCCTTGAATTTTCTTCAGGTTTTAAAAAGGAGACATGTGTATATTTAAATTGGGCCCGATTGTTAAACAGTGAATCTTGATTGTTATCATGGTGCATTATGGACTATCAGGGATGGATGTCGAGCACATTGTTGTGCAATTTTTTTATTATTTAAAAGAAAAAGGGAAAGAAAAGAAAGAAAGGATCAACGCTTTGTTAAATAAGACTATTGAATGAAAAGGTTGTTTTGTTTATAAGGTATGATTGCACAGACTGTTATGAATTGAGAAATTCTGGGAAATTTAATTATTGGAACAACAAACAGTTTGGTATAAAGTTGAGAAACAGTAGATGTTGGCTCTTTTTTTATTGATTCTAATACAGAGTTATGATTATTGATTATTTAATTTGTATTATGAATAGTATCCATTATATTCTCTCACTTTTTCGCACATTACGAATCCCCTCACAATCCCAGATTCACTTTGCATGCCTTGTTCTTAAAATTAAATTAAAATTAAATAGAAACCCTGTATTACAGCAATTAAAAGATGACACAGAGATGGGTCACAGTTGATATATTTTGTTATTGCAACACAATTGATTGTTTAATGATTTGTTGAGCAGTAATCATGTTCTTAATCCCTTTCATTTTATCAATTTTCTTCTCAATACAACCCCCTCAGATATCCCAGAACCCTTATTCATCCCCTGCTCATTGACAAATATTAAATGATTTTTATGGATTGGATTGCATGGGTCTGATGTGATTGTTGAGCCAAACTTTGTTTCATATTAAAGAGATGTCATGTATGGTTTGTTTAAGAAGCTAGTTGCTAATAAACATTGCATACAGGATGAGCTTCTTCGGCAGAGGAATCCATGGCAAAAATAACAGGGGAAGAGGGAATTGGAACAGAGGCCCTAGAAGGCCAAGATTTTCGATACATTTTGATGCAGATCCACAAGAGTTAAACCAGCTCTTCCAAGTTGGATTTTTCAATTGGATTGGACAAGGGGTAGTCCAACCTAGGCCAAAAAGGCCTCCCTTCCAACCCCAGCATGTCCCTGGTATCCTTGTCCCTCCTCATGTCTCATTACAACCTAAAGTCCATGAAAATTACGGATGGAAAGAGATTGTTCACCTAGTAGTCTCCCAACATTGTGGCTGGCCCAATTTGTCTCTACCTTCTCCTCCTCCACCGGTTAACCCAAATGTCCAAATTTCCCCTCCACACTCACCAATAAAATCTTCCCATGCAAGAAAGAGACTCAAAATCGAAGCCCACCACATGCATGATAAAATAAAAGTTGGTGTTGCCCCCTCCTCTTCCTCAAGTGATTCAACCAAATTTGTTTCATCCCGCATGCACTTGAGAGATGACTGCTCTCATGTTATTAGAGAGATCAAGCCTAAAGTCTCCACACATCCTAAGGCTAATTCAGAAAAGTCAAAGGGAGACAACAGCAACAAAGGGAAAAGTGCCTCCCAAAGTGGCAAATATGGGTTTTGAGTATATTTTATTATTGATTGTTGAGAACAGTTGACTGTTGAAGTTTTTGGACAGCATACTATTTTTGGATATTCTAGATATTATATTTTTTGGATATGGTTTAAAATATCATTGATATTTAATTTTCAAAATATGAGAATGATGAGGGGAGCCACAAGGAGGGATGTGTGTGTTTGATTGACTAGTTATGTTTATTTTGTTAAGAAGCTAAAGGGAGTCACAAGGGGTCCCACCTACTAGTTATTATTTATTAAAGACCCTTATTATTATTATATTAATTCTTCCCTTAAACTAAAAGTTAGTTGAGTTTTAGTTAACTTAACTAAAATAGGTAGTTGAACTACTTCAACTAATTTTGATTGCTTAAACGCAAAAAGAGAAGGAAGAACAAGGAGAGAATAGGAGGAGAAATCATACTAAGGTCTTCTCTTGAGTTTTATTGAGATAGTTCAGTTTTCATTCATTCTTTAGTTCATTAAAATCCTAATTCTCTTTTATGACAGTAGGTTCCTATTGTAGACAACAAGATTCAAGGCTGAATTACATCATTCAGACACTTGTTTTTAGAGGTGTTGGTCTATCTTTGATAATCTGTGTAGACTTGTCTGTTTATGAATTAATTTTCATGGCTGATAAAGGATATTGTGTAGAGTTGAGTGGGCAGCAATCTGTGGCAAGTTGATCCATCTTTTAAAGTTCGGTTTTTTACTTTCTGTCAGAAGTCCTTTTGTATGGTTTTCATCGGGGACATCTAAGTTTGACTTTGGTCCAAACTCCCTCGGGGATTTTTGTAAAAAGAACGATTCTTTTGATTTCTTGGAATGAAATAAGCGATTTATATTCTGTCTCATCTGTGTTAATATGTGACCTAGAATTTTTTATTTTGTCTCCACATTTACTTTTGCATCTGTTATATTCAGAAAATTATATAAAAATGTTGAATTTTACAGCTAACTTTTATTTATAAAAAAATCAGCCTAAGCCCTTGTAACTAATACTTCTGGATTAGGAAATAAATTTTGAGGCTATAAACATAGGGTGATACTCTCGTCTATATTTCCTTAGCCAAGAAAGATCTGAAAATTCTTTAGTAAGATTATTCCATATCTTTTCCTCAACAAATCCTTTCTGCAATATTCACCTCCACTATCTAATCTGAGACACTTCAATTTTTTTCCTGTCTCATTCTCAACTAAAGCTTTCCATTTCTTAAAAGTATCAAAAACATCAGATTTTTGTCGAATGCAATAAACCCAAGTTTTTCTAGTTGCATCATTAATAAAAGTAACATAATAATGAGAGTCATCGAGAGATGGTCCCCATACATCTGTATGCATAATATCTAACCTTTCACTCTTCTTTTCTTTTCTGACTTTGAGAAATCTGACTCTCTCTAGTTTTCCACAAACACAATGCTCACAGACATCCAAATCAATTCTTTTAAGATCTGGCAATAAATTTCTTTTGTGAATTATTTGCATCCCCTTCACACTCATGTGTCCAAGCCTATGATGCCACAGTGTTGTATCCACTCCTGTAGAATCTAAAGATATAGAAGAGACAGTATTACCAGTACATAAATACAATGTACCTACCTTCTCTCCTTTTTTTATCACCAATGATCCTTTGGTGACCTTCCATACCTTATCTGTAAATATGGATATACAACCTTCACTTTCCAGCTGCCCTGTTGAAATTAGATTTTTCCTTAGATCTAGAACATGTCTTACCTCTTTCAAAAACCATTAGTTTACATTCCTTTGCTTTATTTTTAGCTTTCCCATTCCAACAATTTTGCATGGTGCATCATCACCCAAATGAACATGTCCAAAATCACCTTGAATATAATCTAGAAAGTGTTTCTTATGGGGTGTGGCATGAAATGAAGCCCCTGAATCTACTACCCAAGACTCAGAAACATTATCTACAGAAAGAATCAAAGCATCATGTAACGCATCACCTGTTACATTTGCTTCTTGTTTTTTCTCTTGTTGTCCATCTATTTGTTTCTTTGGAGCTCTGCAGTCTTTCTTCAGATGTCCTTTCTTCCCACAATTGCATCACTCTATCTTTCTGAATCTAGATTTGGATATGTCCTTCCTATAATTCTCGTGGTTCTCTGATCCTTTCCTCTATCCTTTTGTCTTCCCTTGTTATCCATGTTTAACGAATTACCTGATGTCTCACCTATGTTTTTCTGTCGCATTTCCTCACTAAGGATAACACCAAAAAAATCATCAAATTTTAAAGTATTTGAACCAGAGACGAAGTTACTTACATCCATGAACAAGCCATTCCATCTTTCTAGCAATGAGCACAAGATTAGAAGAGCCCTGACCTCATCATCAAAATCCACTTTTACAGAACTTAGTTGATTAGTAACTATATTAAATTCATTTAAATGATCTGCAACAGACCCACCTTCTGACATCTTCATATTAAATAATATCTTCATTAGAAATACCTTATTGGATGCCGAGGGTTTTTCATACAGTTTAGCCAATGTGTCCATCATCTCCTTCATTGTCTTTTCTTTCAAAATATTGAAAGCCACCGACGATGTCAGGCTCAATCGTATCGTTCCTAGTGCCTTTCTGTCAAGAACCTCTCATTATTTGTCCTTCATGTCCATCGGTTTCTTTTCTATTCCACCCAATGGTAGGAATAGATCCTTCTGATATAAATAATCTTCCATTTGTATCTTCCATAATTGGTAGTTTTGACCGTTAAATTTCTCGACCCTAAACTTTTCATCTTCCGCCATTGCTCCCACTTGAACCGGGATCCCTCTTTTCCTGCGAGTTACCTTTCACTTTGATACCAATTGTTAGAAAAACAAGATTGCAGAGCAATAAAATAAAACAAATGAAGAAATAAAACAGAGAAGATACACAATACAATAGAGACACAGATATACGTGGTTCACCCAGTGTGGGCTATGTCCACCAAAGAAATTGTCAGGTCCTTCCTTTATTATTATCCAGCAATTGAAGGGATACAGTCTACAAAAAACCTGTTGTAACTTCATCTTATTTCTCTCACAATCTCCTATCTCAGAATACAATATTCACAATGATACATAGTCTCAATACATTTCCCTCGTAAAAGAGGGTTTCCTTCTAGGGAAAAAAACCCTAACATAACTTCTATCGTAAGATTTGCGACCTTATAATGAATGGTCCATATTTACTATGAAATTACAATATACATTTACAAGGCAATTTTTCCTTTGGGGATTCTCCCACGAACCCCCTCCGAGGGCCCGCTTGCCCCCGAACCCGGCAGGTGGAGTAAGACCCCCTGAACTCCCCTGCGTGGAGGAGTGTACATTCTTCTGGGGTGTAAAGTCTTCATGGGGTATAAACACAGCTGAAACAAAAACCTCTGAATCAAGAAGATAATCACGCTCCACAACCAACATCTTGGGGATATCTTCCTCCTTAATACGTAATTGATAATATCCCAATCTCAAGTCAATCTTCGAAAACACCGTTGCTCCCTTCATTTGGCCAAACATATCATTTATTCTTGGCAATGGATACTGGTTATTGATTGTCACTTTGTTCAATTGATGATATTCAATACAAATTCGCCATGATCCATCCTTCTTTCTCATGAAAATAACTAGTGCACCCCAGCGAGACACACTTGGACATATAAGCCCCAAGTCCAACAATTCCTTCAATTGCATTTTCAACTAATGCAATTCAGGCATTGACATATGATATGGTGTTTTCACTATCAGTTCAGTTCTTGGTTTCAATTCTATCTTAAACTCCAACTCTCTCTCTGGCGGTAAACCTGGTAACTCTTCTCGAAAAACGTCTGCAAATTTTGATACTACAGGAAGGTTTTCTAATCCTTCTTCCTCACCCTTTTCGTTTAGTGCTAAGATTGCATATAGATTGCATCCCTTACACATACTCTTCTATATTTGTAGGGAAGAAATAAACCTCAAGGACACTCCCTAGTTTCTTCCTACAATCACTCTGTTCTTCCCCAAATCATCTGTAAAACTTAACCGTTTCGTCTTACAGTTAAGTATCACATCATGTGATTCTATCTAGTCCATACCAATCACTATGTCATAAGATCCTAAGATCATGACATAAATATCTACCTTCATCACAAAATATCTCAAGTTACTTCTACAGTCATAACCTTTCCTCCAACTTTCTGTTTGGCACCTGATGCCATTTCTACGTATCTAAACTCGTCCTACTCGACTTCCTTTACCGTAATTCTCTTTAGTGATTTACAATAAATAAATCTCTTTGTAGCAACTGGATCTATCAAGATACTAAAATTTTATTTGGTGATTGTACCTAACATCTCGAGCCCAGTGGACTAGTGCTCAGCCTGGCGGGTGTTTTTTATCGGACATATCGGTAAGTGTGGACACAAAAATATCTCCCTAGTTTCACCCTGAAACTAGAACAAAACAAGACAGAATATAAAACTTTCCCCAAGTTTTAGTTATCAAGCATACTAGCTAACAAGAGATAAATGACAAACCTTTTAAATGTTGTTTGTCCTCGCTGCATTCTAAGGATTATGGGATTTTGAACCTGTAAAAAGACACAATCCAATGAAGTGAAAGAAAAAACATATACTCAAAAAAACCTATGTATGTGATCAAGGAGTCATACAATAAAATAAGACCAATTTTATGGGAAAGAAATATATCATTGTATTAAAGATATGAAAAGGAGAATACAACCAATGCCTTGATGTTGTAACGTCCCTTCCAACATTTCCTTACTTCCCACACACTTCTTCTCCAAGGATTCTGAGATCAACAATCTATCTTGACAAAGCAAAGCTGAAAGCCAACATACAAGCTCCAAAAACTCCAAGCTACAAAACACAAGCTAATTTTCCAAGCGAACTTTCCCCATGAGAACTCCCCTCCTTTTATAAGTTGAAAAGGATAGGGTGAGGATGTTAGGATGATCCCATGAGATTAGGGATGTGACTCAGATCCAAACCGATCGGAGGCCACCTCACCCTCGAAGCTCATCTTCCAGAACTTTCAATAAATTCCTCTTTTTCCTACGTACGAAAAATCGTCGCACCCTTAAAACTAAACAAACTGCGACATCATCGCAGGCTACTGTGGTGCAACCTGTGACGGTCCTAGATCATCGCACCCTTAACACTAAGAAAGTTGTGATGATCCCACTTTATGAGGTTTTTACAAAGGCAAAGATAACTTCATTTCTCAGGAAAAGTTCATCTTCATTCTTTCCTCAGGAATTCAGGCCATTTATCCTTCTATAGGTTTACATCATTAACACTCATAGGGTAATGAAAATAATGTGTAATAGATATCCCCCCAAAGTATGAAGTTAAAACAAAGTGATAGCTGAAATACTTTGTCGAGTGTGTGTATGCAACAAGGAACACGTCAGTCGGAAACCTGCCAACAAACAAGGAAATACAGTACAATAATATATCATCACTGAGGTAGGAATTCCCATACTTAGAATAAAAATGACTCAAAGCATAAATGTCAACATGCAAAGATCCATGTCAAGTAAGACAGTTCATGGCCACCAATCATACACTATGGATCCATGCCATTATGAATCAAATCTAAACATAGCCACCAAAAATACACTGTGGATATATGTGTCAAAGACTCAAATTTGAACATAGCCATGAGACATACATTGTGGATTTATGCAACAGTACAATCTAAATATACTCCAACGCAACTTGAATCTATCATAAAATATCCAGGGTCTTCATCTCCACCACTCTATAGTACGAATCTAACCATGAAAACACATGTGTTGAAGTCTAACATGGTAGAAACCACTTGATTATCGGTAATTAGTGTATACCATTAACAAGTCCCAGGGAAATCACCATTAATGTCAATGACTCCCAAGGTACACCATTACAATCTAATCAGTGTGAATTAATGATTTGAAGTCGAACACTCGATGGAATCTCCCAATCAGGGGTCAATAATGAAACCCATTATCGAAAGAGAGGAAACCTACCATTGAGGCATGCAAGTTCCAAGGTACCAATTAGTTTCTAAGTCTAATTCCTGGATAATTATTTGAAGTCAACAGGAAAAGACTCACCATAGGAGCACCTTAATGTATCCCCCATAAATGGCACAAAACGAGTAACTAGATTTGAAGTAGATCAGAGTAACAAGTGATTTAGGACTGACTCAGGGATGGACGATGCAATAGAAGGCTTAAGGACTACAAAAATGGCCGACGCGATAGAAGGATTTCCGGGTTGAACTTCTTTTTGAACATATTGACGACACGACAACTGTCTTGGAAACATTGACTCAACAACAGGGATCACATACCAAATTTTAATATTATAAAGGAATTTGATCAAGAGACAAGCATATTTTCCAACCTAGACACAAAGCAAGTGAAACGGTTTCATGTTCAAAAGCAACTCTTCTATAAAATACAGGTTTAGATAAATTTCTTTCCCAATTTTCCCCCACCATTTTTGGCGAGTACCTCTTTATTTTTACACAAGCTTGAGGAGGATAACATATGCTTTAATTGTAAGCTCATCCTTCGGATGAGTCCCTCAAAGTATGTTTAACGAACCCTAGGAAGGAGTGGTTCGGTCCCATATGGGCCTTTCGATGTTTGTTTTATGAGTCCAAAGAAATAAAACTCATGGGTTTTTCATGTTTAGAGAGTCTGAAAAACACTTAAAGAAAACTCCAAAATGTCTTTTTTTGTAAAGTAGTCTGATGAGATCGAAAAATAGATAAACTACCGCTCAAAAGAAGTTTTCTTCAAATACTTTAATGAGCGTGAAAAGAACAAGATTGCTCGACAATATTTTCATGTTTAGAGAGTCTGAAAAGAGCTTAAAGGGAACTCTAGGGGGTTCCTTTTTCGTATAACCTTTACGAGTCCGAAAAAGTGATAAACATTTACTCGGTTACTTTCTCATTGATTTATGAGCATGAGAAAAAAAAAATACTAAGCTTGGGATTGTTTTCATTTTTACACAAGATTAAAACAAAACAAAACTATTCTTGGGATAGATTTTATTTTTACACAAGCTTAAAACTAAACAAAACTATGCTTGGACCTGGTTTCATTTTTACACAAGATCGAACCAGAGGAAACTATGCTTGAGGTGGGTGGTTTCATTTTTAAACAAGCTTGAACCAAAGTAAAAACTATGATTGCGACTTCCCAATGCATGGTTCACGAATTCGCATGGTTGGTACTTAGCCCCCAGCTTAAGAAGCTAGCGGCTCAACTTCAACATGAAGTCCAAAGGTTGGAAGCATTGCCCCCTAAGCTTCATCTCATCCAACAACACAGGCGGATGAAATGAAGCTTCAAATAATAGACGAAGGAATTGACTCCAACAGAGAGGGGGGGAAATCTATTTCATTTTTTAATGAGCTTGACATGGGAAAAGAACTATGCTCGAGAATCCAGGTTCAATCCCCAGACCTCTGTTTCATTTTTTAACGAGCTTGACATAGAAACAGGAACTATGCTCGTAACCTCTGTTTCATTTTCTAATGAGGTTTCCACAGAGACGCAAAAACTATCCTCGTAACCTCTATTTCATTTTTTAACGAGGTTTCCACGGAGACACAAAACTATCCTCACAGCTGGTTTAATTTTTTAACAAGCTTGAAATCAGAAAACCATGCTCAAAAGACTCTTCTTGATCATGGCTTCCAAGAGGACAATGATCTGTAAGGATACCATGTCGAGGGACAAAACAAAGTCATGGATTCCAAGAGATCTTCATTTGATGGAAGAAACACACTCTGGAAGGAACACATGTCGAGGGTCGTGATAGGGGTAAGGAGATCAGGCTCTAAAATCCCTATCGAAGAGATCACCATGTAAACTATTGTATCTAAGTCATAAGAGACTGATCTTACAGTGAGAGGCTCATCTTCATTAGCAGGTGAAGGCATGGGGGACCATGCCACATAATTGACCTGTGGTGGGGGCGATATCGTCTGCATATACGAACCGTTTAGGGAGGTCATTGAGTCAGGACCAATGAATGAAAGTTGATCAATAGTCACAATTCTTCCATTGTGAGGGAAATATATCACACGAAAAAGAGTGGACACAATATCTTTCATGGAATATACATAATCTCGCCTAAGGAGTAAATTGAAATCCAAGGGGTCTTGGACTACCATGATGTCAATAACGACAGTTTTCCTTCCCAAAGTTACAGGAAACTAAGGAAGGACTCATAAAGGGTGACTAGTTCTTATGCTAAAATTTAACAGATTCTGGGTAACCGTTGCAAGATGACGATAACCCAAAGCTTGCCAAGAAATAGAGGACAAAATACTGACGGGCGCACCTTCATCTATCAGCATCCCAGGAACGTCCCGACCACAAACCTGTACGGTAATATTGAAAGGAATGTGAGAGGGAAGATGAGGTCCAATTAGCGCACCCCAATCAAAAAGGATGGCCTCATTTCTTGGAGGAGGTTCCACAAGAGAAGGAGTAATGCCCCCTAGCACGATAGATTATGTATCAACAAGAAAAATGTGGGAAGTATCAGGTTTACTCTCTAGCAGGAGAGTAGGATCGACCGATGATGATATCAGATCGACCACTTGAGTTTCATTCTCCAAGGGGAGAATGGGGTCAACGGATGGAAACGGATCGACCGCTTGGGTTTCACTCTCTAACGGGAGAGTGGGATCGACCGAGGATGGGACCGAATCAGCCACTTTGTCAACTGGTGCAACTAAGGACGTGACCAAATTGACTACATGATCAACCGAACTAACCGAAGAAGGGACCGGATTGATCATTCCATCAATACAGGTGGTTCAAGAGTAAGATTGCAATAAGCATTTGGAAGTTGAGGTTGGGAAACAGACATATCTTCCAGTAATTTCAAAGCTTCGTCCATACGAGGGAAAAGGTGATTTTGATGACACCCTCCACATAACATACACGAGAACTTGACTCTACTTTTTTTCTTCCCAATGGTATCCTGACTAGTTGATGGGAGGTCATCAGCATGTTTTTCAAAGGCTAACGACATGGGTTGGTGAGGGTGTGTAGACCATGCTTCTATAACCTTAGATAGACCAGGGAAATCCTTAAGAAGATGAATACCCTTACAAATCCTGCAAGGGTACTTGGGATTATGGGTTGTTTGGGTGACCTTGGCATCATCAACACTCCCAGCATGATTATCAGTAACTGGTTGTTTTCCAACATGTCCAGAAGTTGTTGGAAGTTTGGATCCTTGCTTGTTTTTCTTCTTCTTAATATTCATTTTCTTCTTCTTCTTATCCACCGGGTTACTAGCTTCAGAGCTTTCACTCAGCGAAGAAGATGAAATGGAATAAGATCATGCAAGTTAATAAGGCAAAGAAGATCTTACTGGTGAAGAAGGTGAAGGATCAACATGAGATTGATGTTCTTGGGGGGGAGTGCTTACAACTAAAGCACTAGTTGCATTTGGGATTACCTAGGTGGAAAATAACCATACCGATAATCCAATTGTGAGACCTGGAAGACTCAAAGTAGCGATGTGAGGAGGACCAACATTTCCGTAAGAAGGAAAAACAAAAGGCTCTCCTGGAGGAGGGGTTGCTTCATTGGTCATTCTGGGAATTGATGCCATAAAATAACAGATCCAGCCTAGAGTTTTCTAGGGAAAATAAACAACACGCACTAAAAATCTAGTAAGCAAGCAAGCAAACAAAACCTTCTCACAGTGAGCACACTAGTTGGTGATGAAATCCAACGTCGTGGGAACAATGTAAGAAGGGGTTGAGATAGAGCGGGTGGAAAAGTTACATTGACGACCTACTTAACAGACTTATGCCCTGGTGCAAGCTCCCACACATAATCATGGGTATACCCTCCAAGGAGCCCGAGTGAGTTTGGCCAATGTCAATTCCAGGTACCATGAAGACTTTCCCCTCCACAGTCACCTCATGTAAATACCCTAAAGAGATAGGCTATTAATGTTACCAATTACGACAATGATGCCTAGGGAAGCAGTCGATAGTCCGATCCACGTGCAAGGGCAGGGTATCTAAGCCTGAAATCTACTGGAGAAGGTCCCCATGGGATTTTCTTCTCAAGTGACCCCCAATAATACGCGCAATCTCTACACCAAGACCAACAAAGCAAGGTGAGTAACTTTGTCGTCCCTAATGCAACATCATGATTGACCCTTGTGTTAGAAGGGCTTCCCAAGACAAAATGTAGCAAGTAGATTTAAACTCTCCCTATCACAAGATACTTTGTTTGTTTACAGCTCTGGAAAGTTATATTTCACACCTATTCCAAAGCCCTACACCCTAAGCTAATGTAGGTTTGCTACCAGAAAATATAAAAATGTCTAATAAATTTTAGTTTAGTGCTTGAGTTTTAAGGTTGATTTTTACTCAAGAAGAAAATGGCATGGAATAAATGGTGTTTTGACCGACTCTAAACAATGCAAATATTTCACTTCGATGAAAGCTATATTACGAGAAGGAGAAAACGTTTATCATTCTCAGATGCACACTGTCCCAAAATTTTATTAAACTCATCAATATCAATATCTTCAAGAAATGATCCAAAGAGATTGTACACCAATACACGATTCTTGGCCCCCACCTGCCATGAGGGGGAAATTGTTTTAAGAATTCAAGACCAAAAATGCCAAAAACCATGAAATTTCACTAGTTCAAATGCAAGGATGCCCCCAAGCTATTATAAAGCAAGAAATTATTTTTTTTTTATTTCAAAGATAGCTAAACGCAATAGCGAATCTCTGAAAAACAAAGCAACCCAAACAAATTTTCTCTTTTAACATAAACTATTCAGAAAAAGAAGTTTTCTTTCACTAAACAGTTCTAAATAAAAACACTATTTTGTAACTGAAAGATACTTAAAGCAACAGATCAAATCTTTCAAAAGGAAACAAGCTAAAACAAAGCAAAGATGGCTAAAAACATAATCAAAGTTATCAAGCAGACTGTTATCAGACCTAACAAACTGCCCCAAACACTTATCATAGATATGGGTAAGGAAAACCACCAAAAGATAAAAAACTTCACAATCATCGCGGGCTACCAACCAGCACAGAGCGACGATCTTATATCGTCGTAGGCTAGAGAACAGTAAAGTGCAACGAAATCTAAATGTGTCTAAAGGTAGGATGTGTCGATCCTATATTGTCACATTGTCTCTCAAATAATGATGCGACTATCAAAGGAAAAAAGGAAAAAATAAAAATCATGAAGGTTTTCCAGTGAAATTAAATAGTCAGAGAGTTCATATGGATCTCTCAGTGACTCAGAAAATAGAACCTAGGCAATCAAAGAAAGAAAGCAAGACAAACTAGGAAAACAATATGTTCCCCAGTATGGTCATCAATTTTGTTATCAGACATACCGGTAAGTGCGGACACAAACAAATCTCCCTAGTTTCACCATGAAACTAGAACAAAACAAGACAGAATATAAAATTTTCCCTAAGTTTTAATTATCAAGCATACTCGCTAACAAGAGATAAATGACATACCTTTTAAATGTCATTTGTCCTCGCTAGTGTCATCCTCACTCAATTCTAATTCTTATGGGATGTTGAACCCGTAAAAAGACACAAGCCAATGAAGTGAAAGAAACAACATATACTCAAAAAAACCTATTTGTGTGATCAAGGAATCATACAATAAAATACGACCAATTTTATGGGAAAGAAATATATCATTGTATTAAAGATATGAAAAGGAGAATACAACCAATGCCTTGATGTTGTAAGGTCCCTTCCAATAGTTTCTTTCTTCCCACACACTTATGCTCCAAGGATTCTGATATCAACAATATATCTTGACAAAGCAAAGCTCAAAGCCAACATACAAGCTCCAAAACCTCCAGCTACAAAACTCAAGCTAACTTTCCCCATGAGAAATCCCCTCCTTTTATAAGCTGAAAAGAATAGGGTGAGGAAGTTAGGATGATCCCATGAGATCAGGGATGCGACTCAGATCCAAACTGATCAGAGGCCACCTCACTCTCGAAGCTTCTCTTCTAGAAAATTCAATAAATTCCTCTTTTTCCTATGTACAAAAAATCGTCGCACCCTTAAAACTAAGCAAAATGCGACGTCGTCACAGGATACTGTGGTGCAACCTGCAACGATCCTAGATCATCGCACCCTTAACACTGAGCAAGGTGCAACGATCCCACTTTATGAGGTTTTTACAAAGGCAAAGATAACTTCATTTCTCAGGAAAATTTCATCTTCATTCTTTCCTCGGGAATTCACACCATTGATCCTTCTAAAGAGAAAGGATAGGTTTACATCATTAAAGTTCATAGGGGTTACGAAAATAATGTGTAACATTGTTCAGCTCTACATGTGTCATGTGGGACTTTCCAAAATCTCCAACTGTAGTGAGTCCCGATGATTCGACCACTATGGCCTTCTCAATTGGAAAATCTCACTGGTAATGTGGCTCTCCACATGTCCAGCATCCAGTCTTCGGTCCAGTGCCCCTGGTCCCCGAAGTAGAAATTGTTGGTCTAACAGTCTGTGATCCTATTTTGTTATGTTGAACAGGCCTAAATTGTTGCTATTATTGCGTACAATGATTTTTTTATTGTGGTCCTTTGTAAGGAGTCCTCTGCTGAGGAGTTTGTTGTCTCAGTGTCGAGAACATAGGCCCTATGGGCATATCTCGTTTCCTAGATGTATGTTTTGTTGGTGTTTGATGCTGCTACACTCTCGGTGTCACCTGCCCAGTCGATCTAGAAGGAGTCATGTCCTCACCCCCACTATTCAGTTCTTCATAAGCTATGAGGTCTTTATGAATTGCATCGTGCAACATCTGAGGCATTAGGATCCTCACCTTCGCACGAATGTTGAATTTAAGGCGGAACACAAACTTATTGACCTTTAAATTATATGTGTTTAGATGTGGAGCATACCTAAGTAAATCCATGAATTTGTCCTCATACTTCGGCACCGTACGACCACCCTCCTAAGGCATTGAACTCATTAAGTTGTAGCTCAATGAATTCCTTGAAAAAATACTTCTCTCGGAACCGTTCCTCGAATAGCTCCCATGGAACGTCTTCAACAGCCATGTTTAGCTGAGGTAGGAGTGTCTTCCACCAAAGTAGAGAAATCTCTTTCAGTTGGAAGACTGCCATGCGGACCTCCATGTTGGAGGTGTAATCACGAAGTGCAAACCACATCGCCATGTTCTCCAACCATGCATTGGTGTCTAATCCATCTGTGGCACCCCAGAACTCGGGAAACTTCACTTTATCGAGTTCTTTGTGTATGTTACTACTACCAACAAGTGCGTGTTGTGAACCCTCATTGGGCACAGATGGTCTGCCCTCATCTCGTTCCAAGTGGTTGATCAATGCCTATAACATCCTTTGGAAGGATCTCATCATACCTACCACATCTCCCACAACAACCTTTTCCTACTCATTCATCTTCTCTTCTCCCTGGGGGTTAGACCCCTCTGGCGTGGATACTATCGGAGGTGTCACACCTCTTCCTCCAACACCACGTCATCTACTTCCCATGCATCCTCTAACCATGATCACCTGCATGGACAATTTCAAAAATAATTAATGATATGTTTTTAATCATTTAGTTAACACAGTGAAAGGCGTAACGGTCCAATGTCGCAAGGTTGAAACCGCTCTGATACCATATGTAATGACCCCTTTGTTACGATGTCAATGTAGTGATCAATACGCTAGAGGTAAAAAAAAAATTGAAACATCATTAGAACAAGTTTTACACAACAATAACATACACCAATATTTATACATTCTATTATTTTTGCATCATTACACAACAAGAATCATTTACAACATCATCATACTAATAGATTAGTCATATCACCTCAAGTTAACAATATGTCCATGCACCCAACCTGCCCTGCAAGGTTAGGACCTCCAAGACACATAATCAATGCTCAAGTCCAAGATTCATCTGATTTATTTTGACCATTTAAGGTCTCAGGACGAGCGATTGTTCTGAGGAACATGGAAGTATTTATTCCCGTAACCAAACTAATCTAGACTCAAAATTAAATATATGGTAAGGTACTTAATCATAACACAATTTAGCTCATTCAATTATCCATTATTCTAGACAAAAGTTTTCCTTCCCTTAAGAATTAAAAACAACATCATTTATTTATCATCTATATAATGTGCCTTCTCTTTAAGAATATTGTAATATCTTATATTCAACATTTAACAAATTTTCTTCCCTTAAAAATACAAGTAAATGAGAATACAAGTAAATGAGTAATTATTCATTCTCTAGACAAATGTAACACAAAAATTACATAGTAACTTATAATGATACCATAGCAATCCTAACTTACATTCTAATTAGGAATGTACATTATACTAAATTTCCTTAATTACTAGCTCAAGCTTTATTTATAAAAGCATTCTAATATAAGGTTTCTTTTGAAACGAGAAGGAGTCTACCTTCTCTAGTTGTAAGTATTAATCTTCGTTAAACAAAATTCCGTTAAGTATTCACAATGGTGTTTATTAAGTACAAACAATATAGGTATAACAACCTTTGTATAGCATCACGATATTGACAGCTACACGGTGTCGATTCTCTTCGGTGGGTTCGAGAACAAATCAGATAAAGAGATGTTTTTTTTCTTTTTCTTTTTTTGTAAGTTAGAGTAATGTATTGATTCCTTTCAAAAAAACGTACAGCTATTTAGGATGCAAATAGCCACCTGGTCACAGTGCCTAAGAGGGAAACCACTGCGCCAGATGTCCAAAAAATAGTATGGCCACATGTTCAAAAAATAGTATGGCCCTGGTGCCCAGTTTGGAAACCACCATTGCCAGAGACAATCTACTGAAAATAAACTATACTACTCGGTCGCGCAGGGCCAAGGCACATAATTACAGTGCAGAAAGAAGCCAAGAAAAAACTGACTGTACAGTTTTCTACCGGTGTAGGAGGAGAATAGTGTTAAATAATTTTGAATTATGAATTTGATACCACAGCATTACAGTGTTAAATTTCCCAGAGGAAAGTTATTAAACGGCGATCGTGGTGACTTCAAGTTCAAGTTTTCAATGAATACAGCTATTCTAGAATATCAAAACTTCGGATGGTAAATTCGTTTTGTAATGACTCTAATCGTCAATTGAAAAGACAACAATCTCAAGGAGATCTTAACGTCAGGGGATGGAATTAAAGTTGCAACGGTCATATATATAACTAACACCGAGATATAATTAAATATGCAGCGATCCCAATTTCTAGCTACAGAGTCAACATTTAAATTTTCCAGCGACCAACAATTTTTAAAAGAAAAGGATCTACAATTTAAATCTTCATTAACCCAACAATTTCAAAATCGAATTACCAGTTGCTTGGACGCAACTATAAGATTTTCAACTTCTCGGAAAGAAAAATATTTTACTGCAACCATCCATATTTCAATTTGTATTTAATAAATATTACAATGTCAATACATAATTTTAAAAACTTCCAAATTGAAAAATGTTATTACAAAACCCAATAATTTTCAAATTTCGAAATGCAATAAACCTACAGGGCTATATGAACTTTTGTTTCCGGAAATGCGATCTAAGTTTTACCCATCACACCGATTTCAAATTCGGGTTTGCACATAATTATTTTAGAGACTGAATAATATATAACTCGAATTTACAATAATTGATAGCGAAAAATAATAATCTCTGGTTGTACTTTAAATTGCGGCGATAATCTAAAATTGAAATTTTGGTACACACCATAGATCTACAACGAACACTCAAACTCTGTATTCCAAAATTGCTTAATAATATTGTAGCGACTATAAAAATTGATATCTAGATTACATAATAACTCTTCAGCAAATATACCTATTTAATCCAAAGTTACAAATAGTTGATCAATGATTTAAAACTCTAATTTACAATTTACTTTTATTACAATAAAATTTTCAAAAAAAAAATACTCGAACCGAGAAGACGGAGAGTTGGCGATTTCCTTCAAAGACTTGCGCTCCTCTTGTTCTCTCGCTTGTTAATCACCAAACTTCACCAGTACCTCCCAGCCAATGTTAGGGGTACTCTTCTTCCCCCTTAGCCCCCCCAAGCCAAAAAGGGGTCACACACTAGAAACCAACAAACAATAGCTTCAAGGCTTGTCCCGCAAGGAAGAGTTTCCACTCTTTTTACAAGCTTGGTATGCCAACTCTCACAAGTGAAACACAGTCCACAAAATTTTGGCAGCATAACATTACCAAAAATAATTGAGATCTATTTCCCTTCTACACCATTTGTTTTATATAAATTTATTCATTGACACATGTCCTCATGCACAAATAATTAACTTTTTAGATTAAATTAATTATGATTATTCACCCACACACTTGTCACACTCTCCCCAAGTTGCACAAGTAATAACTGTTTTTATTTTATTTAGAAAGCCAATTTCCCTCACATTCCCCAATGTGTTCCTATTTTCTCTCTTAGTTGTCCCTTTGTTCCCCAAATTCTCATTTAATGAGTGTCTCCTAACTAGATCTTAGTTAGAGTTGGATTAGGAGTCTTCTTCTAGATAGACTAGTGGTAGCTTGACTCAAGATACTATTCTATGTGTACACATATTCTCTCATATTATTAATTCTTCTATTTTTAAAATCTTTTTTTATTAATTTCATGCACACATGTGCATTTTATCCAACCTTTAAATTTTATTCCCTTTTTTCCTAGATTTTGATTATATTCTCAAATATTTTAACTTATGTCATAATTCATTTAGTCCTTTATTTAAATTTAGACTTAGACTTAGGCTTAGACTTTTGTTAGGCTTTATAATTAATAATTTATCATTTACTTATTTATTTTATTCTAACAATGTTCAATCATTTCAATGTTTTCTAGACCACCTAGATTTATTGACTCAAGTTTTAATTACACAATGTGCCCTTCAAGAAGCACCTCCATGCTCCAAGGGTGCCACTCACCTTAGACTGGTTTTGGAAGTTTTTCCAATCCTTGGAGTCAACAACCCATTCATTCAACCTTGTGAGAGACCGGGCGCTTCTAAAGAATAAGGACTCTGCCTTATTGTGCACCCCTTAGAAATATTCGTGAGCGACTGTCTATGTCCATCCTCACGACATCGTGGACCTCTTCAACTAGGTAATTGTTAACCTACAGTTCATACCACGACATGAGTGTTATTAGGCTATGACAGGGATGCTACCACATGTCTCCCTCAATGTCTGGTTTCTTTGCATGACCCTTTTACTCCTTATGTGAGTCGGATTAGAAAGAATCGTCAAGCCTGCATCCATTGACATAAACAATGTCAATAATACATATACATAAATCATATTGATATCAATCATATATCACATGTGTGTAAAATGAAATACCCAAACAAATACAATTCACTCCCTGACTCAATTTGGAGTCCAAGGAAGTTCATTGATGCTATTAGCATCCATAACCTGTCATGTGTCTTGCACACTTGGGAAACTCGTCAATAGTATATGTCAATACATATATATCAAATTAACAATAATTCACAATACATGATCATCATCGTATATAACCCATAATTGAACGAAATCATAATAAACCATAACCGAATCACTTGCACGCAAGTGTCCTCAAATAATATGTCAATAAAAGTGTGCTCAATGGAGTGGGATGTTACATCTTCTATGCCATATCTCACTCGGATTTACTATATGGTGAACTAATGTTGAATCTGAGTGTCCCTTTAATTTGTATAGACCTCCTTCTTGAACACCAATCACAATAGCATCATCAATATACTTTCCTCTTTACTACATAAGAACTTCACCATCAATGAAAGCAACTATGAATCCTTTCTCATCCAATGCCGAGATAGAAAGGAGATTCTTCTTCAAACCAGGTACATATAAAACATCTTTCATCTTCATAGGATTTTGGGAATCCAACATGTAGGAGGATTCTCCTACCCCTTTAATGGGATAATGATAGTCATCATTGAGCTTCACCTTATGAGGTGAATCCTTCTGAACTAGTTTTGAAAGAGAATCCTTGTAACTGGTCATGTGCTTAGAAGCACCACTATCAATAAGCCATGTGTCACTTTCATGAGTGATTGTCCCTATGAGAGATAATATCAATACATACTCTTCACTTGAATCATATTCTCTTTTTTTTTCTAAACAAGTTCATCGTCTTCTTCAGAATGAGCATGATGTATTTTATACTTTCCTTTTTTGATCTGATATTTTATGTGAGGAAATTTTCTAGCAATGTGTCCCATCTTCTAGCAATTGAAGCATTTTTAACTTGAATAATCCTTTAGATTATTTTGTGTCTTTTGTGACTTTTGAAACTTCTTGTGAGAATAAACCTCTTTTTTGCTCTTTCCATTTCTTGTATGTGCTTCTAGTGCTTGATTTTCATCATCACTCAACTTTTCTTCTCTTGCTACCAATCTAGCTTCTTCTTGAGTGGAATCTTCACATAGCCTGCTAAACTTTGTTAGTTTTCTTCTAGAATAGATTCCCTAAATAAATGATTCCCAAGACTTTGGGAAACCATTCAATGTATTCATTACTAGCTCATATTCTTCAACTATGTCTACAATGGCTTCAAGTTGTTCTTTGATTTGATTACCTTCGTGAAGTAGGATTGAATGGTTTTTGAATTCTGCATCTTCACATTCTTGAGTTGTGTCCTCAATATCATCTTCTCGTTGATATTATTTCCTTCATAGAATCTGGATAAAGCATCAAACCTCTGTTTTGTAGTCTTTAATGATGAGACATGAGGGATCAAGTGATCCTTGATGGAATATGCAATAATCCTCTTTTCTTTAACCAGGTTATTTTTGTACTTTGCTTTTGCCTCATCTCCCTCTCGCTCTTGAACATTTTTTTCAATGAATCCTTCTAGATCATTCTCTTATAGAATGAGAATTACTCTATATTTCCATGCTCAAAATTTATCATCACCCTCAAACTTCTCATCAATCTTAGTGTTGGGAGTCATTCTTCCCCTGGATCTAGAAAAAATGAAAAAAATCAAAATTTTGCAAGAATGACTTTTGAACTTACTAGTGACTGTTTTATTCCAAGGTGACCTCCTTTCTTCAAGGATATGCTCCAAGTTCATCCTTTAAATGCCCAAATGTCTTGACCTAGGGTTTTATGAGGAAACCCTATTTTTCCAACTTTTGAATTTGGAGATCTGATCTGGAGGAAAGATGTGCCCTCCCTAGATGACCTTCTCGGTGGCTTTGTGAGTGCTCAAAGAGATTGAAAGTAGGGGAAACTGACGATATTCCTTCCAGTGGTTATACTATCTTGAAGGAAACCAGCTCTAATACCATTTTAAAAAATTTGGTATGCTCATTGTACCATAAAAAATGTTACACCATTGTCACCCAACCATAGGCACTTACACGTACCACCCCCGAGCATAGTAACCTTTTCTTAGATAGATTCCATACACGAAACAAAAAAATTAGCTAGAAATACCAACACAGTTGTAGTAGCAGAACAATACCAATAGAGCGTACCTTTACCAAGAGAAGCACACAAGAGAGAGAGATACCAAAAAGATTGAGCAAGGAGAGACTTCACCACTGTAGTTGCTACGTCACCTTCCTCAGAATTTCCCCTCCTTCTTTCCTTCACTAAATTGTTGCTCCTTATAGACTTGCGCCCTTCATTGCAGAGTGAGTGAGAGTGTGTGTCAAATGAGCTAGTGCCTACCTCTATTTATACTAGTCTATCAGGTTAATTTTCAAGTGGGGTCGACTTCTCTTCTAGGGTATTTCCACATTTGTTTAATGGTTCTCTTTCTTCCATAATATTCTACTCTAAGCACAAAGGTTGTCCTAGAGTTTAATACCTACCGCAACTACAAAAACATCAACAACCCCCATCATTTATCCCCGACTACAGGGAAATTTCGGTACTTGGCCACCCTGTTGCAGCTCTTGGGATACAACTTTCCACCCCATTGGTTTTACCATTTCTCATACAACCCATGGGGGTTTATCGCCACCCACCCCCACCACCATTTCCATTCCATTCATCCACATTGGTTTCACCTATACTCCACCCACCCCCACTACCTTTTCCATCCCATCCATAAATAGTGGTTGCACCCATACATCTCCCACCACCACCACCTTTTCCATCCCATACATCCATAGTGGTTGCATATGTATGCCACCCATCAGTTGTTGCATACCAAACCGTTTCAGCCACTAAGGCCACACCACTACACTCTCATGCATCCCCCCATCCATCATTTGATTTAGTTATCATAGTCCATGCCACAACATATGTTGCCTCAGAGAAGCTTGTATAGCCTAGTGCTCCACCTGCTAGTGACAATCCATCGTTGCCCGAGTTATTCACGGTGAGATCATTTGTTGATGAATTTTTATATATCATGAATAGAATTTGATTTTATGCATTTTTATTTAAATTTAATTCTTTGATTCTTCTAACTACTACAAGGTGGCATCGCTGAGAGATTAGGGTCGTGGAGGAGGGAAACACCCTCACGATTTTTAGTATCATATATGGTGAGTTTTATTATCTTGAATTATAAAGTATCATTTTGTAAGTCTATTAATTCATTGTGGAAAAAAACTTATAAGAATGTTGTTTCTTTGTCCAGTCTTTAGAGAGACGGACCACGCCTATGTGCAAAATGACTCGAGGTCTTGCTTCGAGTAAGAGAAGAAAGATCAAGTTTTGGGATGCACCTGATAGTTGCAAGGGTGGTAGTGGTCAATGAGTTACCAATGAGTAACATTTTGTATCTAGGGAACCATATTTTGTTTTTCCATGTTTGAGAACTTGTTGTATTTTATATTGGGAACAATGTGTGATTTTGTAAAAAAATGTACAGTTGAGACGATTTTGAATATATATATATATATATATCATGGCTAGGTCCCAAATGGAGATAGGTACTTAGGCATTTAGGGGGTTAGTATTCAAGTAGAAGTAGGGGCCAAAGGGTAGATAGGGCCCCCTCTAACACTCTACCCCCCCTCTCCCCCACTATCCCCCACCCCCTCATAGTATTCATAATCAAATTTAACACTCCCAAAATGTGTATTATGATTTCATTGCAGCTCTCTCTCTCTCTCTCTCTCTCTCTCTCTCTCTCTCAACTAGAAAAACATCAACAACCCCCATCATTTATCCCCGACTATAGGGAAAGTTTAGTCCTTGGCCACCCTGTTGCAGCTCTTGGGATACAACTTTCCACCCCAATGGTTTTAGCATTGCTCATACAACCCATGGGGGTTTATCGCCGCCCACCCCCACCACCATTTCCATTCCATTCATCCACATTGGTTTCACCCATACTCCACCCACCCCCACCACCTTTTCCATCCCATCCAGAAATAGTGGTTGCACCCATACACCTCCCACCACCACCACCTTTTCCATCCCATCCATCCACAGTGGTTGCATATGTATTCCACCCACCATTTGTTGTAGAACAAACCATTTCAGCCACTAAGGCTACACCACTACACTCTCATGCATCCCCCCATCCATCATTTGATTTAGTTAACATAGTCCATGCCACAACATATGTTGCCTCAGAGCAGCTTGTATAGCCTAGTGCTCCACCTGCTAGTGACAATCCATCATTGCCTGAGTTATTTGCGGTGAGATCATTTTTTTATGAATTTTTATGTATCATGAATAGAATTTGATTTTATGCATTTTTTTTTAAATTTAATTCTTTGATTCTTGTAACTACTACAGGGTGGCATCACTGAGAGATTAGGGTCATGGAGGAGGGAAACACCCTCACAATTGTCAGTATCGTATATAGTGAGTTTTCTTATCTTGAATTATAAACTATCATTTTGTAAGTCTATTAATTCATTGTGGAAAAAAACTTATAAGAATGTTGTTTCTTTGCCCAGTCTTTGGAGAGACAAACCATGCCCAACTGCAAAATCACTCGAGGTCCTACTTCGAGTAAGAGAAGAAAGATCAAGTTTTTGGATGCACCTGATAGTTGCAAGGATGGTAGTGGTCAATGAGTTACCAATGAGTAACATTTTGTATCTAGGGAACCATATTTCATTTTTCCATGTTTGGGAACTTGTCATATTTTATATTGGGAACAATGTATCATTTTGTAAAA
>ML811543.1:0-72902 GCA_009831015.1 Picea engelmannii | reverse complement strand
AATACTTACAACTAGAGAAGGTAGACTCCTTCTCGTTTCAAAAGAAACCTTATATTAGAATGCTTTTATAAATAAAGCTTGAGCTAGTAATTAAGGAAATTTAGTATAATGTACATTCCTAATTAGAATGTAAGTTAGGATTGTTATGGTATCATTATAAGTTACCATGTAATTCTTGTGTTACATTTGTCTAGATAATGAATAATTACTCGTTTACTTGTATTCTTAAGGGAAGAAAATTTGTTAAATGTTGAATATAAGATATTGCAATATTCTTAAAGAGAAGGCACATTATATAGATGATAAATAAATGATGTTGTTTTTAATTCTTAAGGGAAGGAAAACTTCTGTCTAGAATAATGGGTCATTGAATGAGCTAAATTGTGTTATGATTAAGTACCTTACCATATATTTAGTTTTGAGTTTGGATTAGTTTGGTTATGAGAATAAATACTTCCATGTTCCTCAGAACATTCGCCCGTCCTGAGACCTTAAATGGTCAAAATAAATCAGATGAATCTTGGTCTTGAGCATTGATTATGTGTGTTTGATGTCCTAACCTTGTAGGGCAGGTTGGGTGCATGGACATATTGTTAACTTGAGGTGATATGACTAATCTATTAGTATGATGATGTTGTAAATGATTCTTGTTGTGTAATGATGTAGAAATAATAGAATGTATAAATATTGGTGTATGTTATTGTTGTGTAACACTTGTTCTAATGATGTTTCAATTTTTTTTTTACCTCTAGCGTACTGATCACTACATTGACATCGTAACAGAGGGGTCATTACATATGGTATCAGAGCGGTTTCAACCTTGCGACATTGGACCGTTATGGCTTCCACTGTGTTAACTAAATGATTAAAAACATATCGTTAATTATTTTTGAAATTGTCCATGCAGGTGATCATGGTTAGAGGACGCATGGGAAGTAGATGACGTGGTGTTGGAGGAAGAGGTGTGACACCTCCAATAGTATCCATGCCAGAGGGGTCTAACCTCCAGGGAGAAGAGAAGATGAATGAGCAGGAGTAGGTTGTTGTGGGAGATGTGGTAGGTATGATGAAATCCTTCTAGAGGATTTTAGAGGCATTGATCAACCACTTAGAATGAGATGAGGGAAGACCATCTGTGCCCAATGAGGGTTCACAAAACGCACCTGCTGGTAGTAGTAACATACACAAAGAACTTGATAAAGTGAAGTTTCCTGAGTTCTGGGGTGCCACAGATGGATTAGCCACCAATGCATGGTTGGAGAACATGGCGATGTGGTTCGTACTTTGTGATTACACCTCCAACATGGAGATCCACATGACAATCTTCCAACTGAAAGAGAGTTCTCTACTTTGGTGGAAGACACTCCTACCTCATCTAAACATGGCCGTTGAAGACTTGCCATGGGAGCTATTCGAGGAACTGTTCCGAGAGAAGTATTTTTTCAAGGAATTCATTGAGAGACAACTTAATGAGTTCAATGCCTTAGGAGGGTGGTCGTATGGTGTCGAAGTATGAGGATAGATTCATGGATTTACTCAGGTATGCTCCACATCTAAACACATAGAATTTAAAAGTCATCAAGTTTGTGTTCAGCCTTAAATTCAACATTAGTGCGAAGGTGAGGATCCTAATGCCTCAGATGTTGCATGATGCAATTCATAAAGCCCTCATAGCTTATGAAGAACTGAACAATGGGGGTGAGGACATGACTTCTTATAGATCGACTGGGCAGGCGACATCGGGAGTGTAGCAGCATCAAACACCAACAAAACATACATCTGGAAAATGAGATACGCCCATAGGACCTATGTTCTCGACACTGAGACAACAAACTCCTCAACAGAGGATTCCTTACAAAGGACCACAATAAAAACAACGTCGTACACAACAATAGCAACAATTTAGGCTTGTTCAACATAACGAAATAGGATCACAAATTGTTAGACCAACAATTTCTACTTCGGGGATCGGGGGCACTGGAACGAAGACTGGATGCTGGACATGTGGAGAGCCACATTACCAGTGAGATTTTCCAATTAAGAAGGCCATAGTGGTCGAATCATCGAGACTCATTACAGTTGGAGATTTTGGAAAGTCCCACATGACACATGTAGAATTGAACAATGTTACACATTATTTTCGTAACCCCTATGACCTTTAATGATGTAAACCTATCCTTTGTCTTTAGAAGGATCAATGGCGTGAATTCCTGAGGAAAGAATGAAGATGAACTTTTCCTGAGAAATGAAGTTATCTTTGCCTTTGTAAAAACCTCATAAAGTGGGATAGTCGCACCTTGATCAGTGTTAAGGGTGCGACGATCTAGGATCTTTGCAGGTTGCACCACAGTATCCTACGACGATGTCACATTTTTCTTAGTTTTAAGGGTGCGATGATTTTTTGTACGTAGGAAAAAGAGGAATTTATCAAAAGTTTTAGAAGAGAAGCTTCGAGAGTGAGGTGGCCTCTGATCGGTTTGGATCTGAGTCACATCCCTGATCTCATGGCATCATCCTAACTTCCTCACCCTATCCTTTTCAGCTTATAAAAGGAGGGGATTTCTCATGGGGAAAGTTAGCTTGGAAAATTAGCTTGAGTTTTGTAGCTGGAGGTGTTGGAGCTTGTATGTTGGCTTTGAGCTTTGCTTTGTCAAGATATATTGTTGATATCAGAATCCTTGGAGAAGAAGTGTGTGGGAAGCAAGGAACTGTTGGAAGGGACCTTACAACATCAAGGCATTGGTTGTATTCTCATTTTCATATCTTTAATACAATGATATATTTCTTTCCCATAAAATTGGTCTTATTTTATTGTATGATTCCTTGATCACACACATAGGTTTTTTTGAGTATACGTTGTTGCTTTCACTTCATTGGCTTGTGTCTTTTTACAGGTTCAACATCCCATAAGAATTAGAACAGAGCGAGGATGACACTAGCAAGGACAAACGACATTTAAAAGGTATCTCATTTATCTCTTGTTAGCGAGTATGCTTGATAATTAAAACTTAGGAAAAGTTTCATATTCTGTCTTGTTTTGTTCTAGTTTCATGGTGAAACTAGGGAGATCTGTTTGTGTCCGCACTTACCGATATGTCTGATAACAAAATTGACGACCATACTGGGGAACATATTGTTTTCCTAGTTTGTCTTGTTTTCTTTCTTTGATTGCCTAGGTTTTATTTTCTGAGTCACTGGGAGATCCATATGAACTCTTTGACTATTTAATTTCACTGTAAAACCTTCATGATTTTTATTTTTTCCTTTTTTCCTTTGATCGTTGCATCGTTCTTTGAGAGACAATGAGACAATATAGGATCGACACATCCTGCCTTTAGACACAGTTAGATGTCATCGCACTTTACTGTTCTCTGGCCTACGACGATCTAAGATCGTTTCTCTGTGCTGGCTGGTAGCCCACGATGATTGTGAAGTTTTTTAGCTTTTGGTGGTTTTCCTTACCCAGATCTATGATAAGTGTTTGGAGCATTTTATTAGGTCTAATAACAATCTGCTTGACAACTTTGATTCTGTTTTTAGCCATCTTTTCTTTGTTTTAGATTGTTTCCTTTTGAAAGATTTGATCTGTTGCTTTGAGTATCTTTCAGTTACAAAACATTATTTTTCTTTAGAATTGTTTAGTGAAAGAACACTTCTTTTTCTGAATAGTTTATGTTAAAAGAGAACATTTGTTTGAGTTGCTTTGTTTTCCAGATATTCGCTATTGCGTTTAGCTATCTTTGAAACAAAAAAAAATTATTTTCTTTCTTTATAATAGCTTGGGGGCATCCTTGCATTTGAACTAGTGAAATTGCATGGTTTTTGGCATTTTTGGTCTTGAATTCTTAAAACAATTTCCCCCTCATGGCCGACAGGGGCCAAGAATCGTGTATTGGTGTACAGTCTCTTCAGATCATTTCTTGAAGATATTGATATTGATGAGTTTAATAAAATTTTGGGACAATGTGCATCTGGGAATGATAAACGTTTTCTCCTTCTCGTAATATAGCTTTCATTGAAGTGAAATATTTGCATTGTTTAGAGTCAGTCGAAACACCATTTATTCCACGCCATTTTCTTCTTGAGTAAAAACCAACCTTAAAAATCAAGTGCTAAACTAAAATTTATTAGACATTTTTATATTTTCTGGTAGCAAACCTACATTAGCTTAGGGTGTAGGGCTTTGGAATAGGTGTAAAAGATAAATTTCCAGAGCTGTAAACAAACAAAGTATCTTGTGATAGGGAGAGTTTAAATCCACTTGCTACATTTTGTCCTAGAAGCCCTTCTAACACAAGGGTCAATCACGATGTTGCATTAGGGACGACAAAGTTACTCACCTTGCTTTGTTGGTCTTGGTGTAGAGATTGCACATATTATTGGGGGTCACTTGAGAAGAAAATCCCGTGGGGACCTTCTCCAGTAGATTTCAAGCTTAGATACCCTGCCCTTGCACGTGGATCTAACTATCATCTACTTCTCCAGGCATCATTGTCGTAATTGGTAACATTAATAGCCTATCTCTTTAGGGTCTTTACAAGAGGTGACTGTGGAGAGGCAAGTCTTCACGGTACCTGGAATTGACGTTGGCCAAACTCACTCGGGCTCCTTGGAGGGTATACCCATGATTATGTGTGGGAGCTTGCACCAGGGCGTAAGTTTGTTAAGCAGGTCGTCAATGTAACTTTTCCACCTGCTCTATCTCAACCCCTTCTTACATTGTTCCCATGACGTTGGATTTCATCACCAACTAGTGTGCTCACTGTGAGAAGGTTTTGTTTGCTTGCTTGCTTACTAGATTTTTAACGTGTGTTGTTTATTTTCCCTAGAAAACTCTAGGCTGGATCTGTTATTTTATGGCGTCAGTTCCCAGAATGACCAATGAAGCAACCCATCCTCCAGGGGAGCCTTTTGTTTTTCCTTCTTACGAAAATGTTGGTCCTCCTCACATCGCTACTTTGAGTCTTCCAGGTCTCACAATTGGATTATCGGTATTGTTGTTTTCCACTCAGGTAATCCCAAATGCAACTAGTGCTTCGGTTGTAAGCACTCCCCCCAAGAACATCAACCTCATGTTGATCCTTCACCTTCTTCACCAGTAAGATATTCTTCACCTTCTTCACTTGCATGATCTTATTCCGTTTCATCTTCTCTGTCGAGTGAAATCTCTGAAGCTAGTAATCTAGTGGATAAGAAGAAGAAGAAAAGGAAGATTAAGAAGAAGAAAAATAAGCAAGGGTCCAAACTTCCAACAACTGTCGGACATGTTGGAAAACAACCAGTTACTGATAATCATGCTGGGAGTGTTGATGATGCCAAGATCACCCAAACAACCCGTAATCCCAAGTACCCTTGTAGGATTTGTAAGGGTATTCATCTTCTTAAGGATTTCCCTGGTCTATTCAAGGTTATAGAAGCATGGTCTACACACCCTCACCAACCCATGTCGTTATCCTCTGAAAAACATGTTGATGACCTCCTGTCAACTAGTCAGGATATCGTTGGGAAGAAGAAAAGTAGAGTCAAGTTCCCATGTATGTTATGTGGAGGGTGTCATCAAAATCACCTTTTCCCTTGTATGGAAAAATTCTCGAAATTACTGGAAGATATGTCTGTTTCCCAACCTCAACTTCCAACTTCTTATTGCAAGCTTACTCTTGAACCACCTGTATTGATGGAATGATCAATCCGGTCCCTTCTTCGGTTAGTCCGATTGATCATGTAGTCAAACTGGTCACGTCCTTAGTTGCACCAGTTGACAAAGTGGTCGATCCGGTCCCATTCTCAGTCGATCCCACTCTCCCGTTAGAGAGTGAAACCCAAGAGGTCGACCCGTTTCCATCCGTTGATCCCATTCTCCCCTTGGAGAATGCAACTCAAGTGGTCGATCTGATATCGTCATCGGTCAATCCTACTCTCCTGCTAGAGAGTAAACCTTATACTTCTCACATTTTTCTCTTTGATACATAATCTACCGTGCTAGGGGGCATTCCTCCTTCTCTTGTGGAACCTCCTCCAAGAAATGAGGTTATCCTTTTTGATTGGGGTGCACTAAATGGACCTCGTCTTCCCTCTCACATTCATTTCAAGATTATCGTACAGGTTTGTGGTCGGGACGTTCCTAGGATGCTGATAGATGAAGGTGCGTCTGTCAGTATTTTGTCCTCTATTGCTTGGCAAGATTTGGGTTATCGTCATCTTGCAACGGTTACCCAGAATCTGTTAGCTTTTAACATAAGAACCAGTCACCCTTTAGGAGTCCTTCCTCAGTTTCCTGTAACTTTGGGAAGGAAAACTATCGTTATTGACATCGTGGTAGTCCAAGACCCCTTGGATTTCGATTTACTCCTTAGGTGAGATTATGTCTATGCCATGAAAGCTATTGTGTCCACTCTTTTTTGTGTGATATCTTTCCCTCACAATGGAAGAATTGTGACTATTGATCAAATTTCATTCATTGGTCCTGACTCAATGACCTCCCTAAACGGTTCGTATATGCAGACGATATTGCCCCCACCACAGGTCAATTATGTGGAGTGGTGCCCCATGCCTTCACTTGCCGATGAAGATGAGCCTCTCACTGTAAGCTCAGTCTCTTATGAATTAGATACAATAGTTTACATGGTGATCTCTTTGATAGGGATTTTAGAGCCTGATCTCCTTACCCCTATCCCGACCCTCGACATGTGTTCCTTCCAGAGTGTGTTTCTTCCGTCAAATAAAGATCTCTTGGAATCCATGACCGCATTTTGTCCCTCGACATGGTGTCCTTACGAAGCATTGTCCTCTTGGAAGCCATGATCAAGAAGAGTCTTTTGAGCATGGTTTTCTGATTTCAAGCTCGTTAAAAAATGAAACCAGCTGTGAGGATAGTTTTGTGTCTCTGTGGAAACCTCATTAAAAAATGAAACAGAGGTTACGAGGATAGTTTTTGTGTCTCTGTGGCAACCTCGTTAGAAAATGAAACATAGGTTATGAGCATAGTTCCTGTTTCTGTGTCGAGCTTGTTAAAAAATGAAACAGAGGTCTGGGAATTGAACCTGGATTCTCGAGCATAGTTCTTTTCCCATGTCAAGCTCGTTAAAAAATGAAATAGATTCCCCCCCCTCTCTGTTGGAGTCAATTCCTTCGTCTATATTTGAAGCTTCATTTCATCCGCTTGTGTTGTTGGATGAGATGAAGCTTGGGGGGAAATGCTTCCAACCTTTGGACTTCATGTTGAAGTTGAGCCGCTAGCTTCTTAAGCTGGGGGCTAAGTACCAACCATGCAAATTCGTGAACCATGCGTTGGGAAGTTGCAAGCATAGTTTTTACTCTGGTTCAAGCTTGTTTAAAAATGAAACCACCCACCTCAAGCATAGTTTCCTCTGGTTCGAGCTTGTGTAAAAATGAAACCAGGTCCAAGCATAGTTTTGTTTAGTTTTAAGCTTGTGTAAAAATAAAATCTACCCCAAGAATAGTTTTGTTTTGTTTTAATCTTGTGTAAAAATGAAAACAATCCTGAGCTTAGTATTTTTTCTTTCTCATGCTTGTAAATCAATGAGAAAGTAACCGAGTAAATGTTTATCACTTTTTCGGATTCGTAAAGGTTATGCGAAAAAGGAACCCCCTAGAGTTCCCTTTAAGCTCTTTTCATACTCTCTAAACATGAAAATATTGTCGAGCGATCTTGTTCTTTTCACGCTCATTAAAGTATTTGAAGAAAACGTCTTTTGAGCGGTAGTTTATCTATTTTTTGATCTCTTCAGACTACTTTATGAAAAAGGACATTTTGGAGTTTTCTTTAAGTGTTTTTCAGACTCTCTAAACATGAAAAACCCCTGAGTTTTATTTCTTTGGACTCATAAAACAAACATCGAAAGGCCCATATGGGACCAAACCACTCCTTCCTAGGGTTCATTAAACATACTCTGAGGGACTCATCCGAAGGATGAGCTTACAGTTAAAGCATATGTTATCCTTCTCAAGCTTGTGTAAAAATAAAGAGGTACTTGCCAAAAATGGTGGGGGAAAATTGGGAAATAAATTTATCTAAACCTGTATTTTATGGAAGAGTCGCTTTTGAACATGAAACCCTTTCACTTGCTTTGTGTCTAGGTTGGAAAATATGCTTGTCTCTTGATCAAATTTCTTTATAAGATTAAAATTTGGTATGTGATCCCTGTTGTTGAGTCAATGTTTACAAGACAGTTGTCGTGTCATCAATATGTTAAAAAAGAAGGTCAACCCGGAAATCCTTCTATCGCGTTGTCCATTTCTGTAGTCCTTAAGCCTTCTATTGCGTCATCCAACCCTGAGTCAGTCCTAAATCACTTGTTACTCCGATCTACTTCAAATCTAGTTACTCGTTTTGTGCCATTTATGGGGGATACATTAAGGCGCTCCTATGGTGAGTCTTTTCCTGTTGACTTCAAATAATTATCCAGGAATTAGACTTAGAAACTAATTGGTACCTTGGAACTTGCATGCCTCAATAGTAGGTTTCCTCGCTTTCGACAATGGGTTTCATTATTGACCCCTGATTGGGAGATTCCATCGAGTGTTCGACTTCAACTCATTAATTCACACCCATTAGATTGTACTGGTGTACCTTGGGAGTCATTGACATTAATGGTGATTTCCCTCACACTTGTTAATGGTATACACTAATTACCGGTAATCAAGTGGTTTGTACCATGTTAGACTTCAACACACGTGTTTGCATGGTTAGATTCGTACTATAGAGTGGTGGAGATGAAGACCCTAGATATTTTATGATAGATTCAGGTTGCATTGGAGTATATTCAGATTGTACTGTTGCATAGATCCACAATGTATGTCTCGTGGCTATGTTCAAATTTGAGTCTTTGACACATATCCACAGTGTATTTTTGTTGGCTATGTTCAGATTTGATTCATAATGGCATGGATCTACAGTGTATGCTTGGTGGCCATGAACTGTCTTACTTGACATGGATCTTTGCATGTCGACATTTATGCTTTGATTTATTTTTATTCTGAGTATGGGAATGCCTACCTCAATGATGATATATTATTGTACTGTATTTCCTTGTTTATTGGCAAGTTTCCGACCGACGTGTTCCTTGTTGCATACACACACTCGAGAAAGTATTTCAGCTATCACTTTGTTTTAACTTCATACTTTGGGGGGATCTCTATTACAAATTATTTTCATCACCCTATGAGTGTTAATGATGTAAACCTATCCTTTGTATTTAGAAGGATCAATGGCCTGAATTCTTGAGGAAGGAATGAAGATGAACTTTTCCTGAGAAATGAAGTTATGTTTTCCTTTGTAAAAATCTCATAAAGTGGGATCATCGCAACTTGCTTAATGTTAAGGGTGCGATGATCTAGGACCGTCGTAGGTTGCACCACAGTAGCCTGCGATGATGTCACATTTTGCTTAGTTTTAAGGGTGCAACGATTTTTCGTACGTAGGAAAAAGAGGAATTTATTGAAAGTTCTAGAAGATGAGCTTCGAGGGTGAGGTGGCCTCCGATCGGTTTGGATCTGAGTTGCATCCCTGATCTCATGGGATCATCCTAAATTCCTCACCCTATCCTTTTAACCTTATAAAAGGAGGGGAGTTCTCATGGGGAAAGTTAGCTTGGAAAATTAGCTTGTGTTTTGGAGCTTGGAGTTTTTGGAGCTTGTATGTTGGCTTTGAGCTTTGCTTTGTCAAGATAGATTGTTGATCTCAGAATCCTTGGAGCAGAAGAGTGTGGGAAGCAAGGAACTGTTGGAAGGGACCTTACAACATCAAGGCATTGGTTGTATTCTCCTTTTAATATCTTTAATACAATGATACATTTCTTTCCCATAAAATTGGTCTTATTTTATTGTATGACTCCTTGATCACATACATAGGTTTTTTTGAGTATACATTGTTGCTTTCACTTCGTTGGATTGTGTCTTTTTACAGGTTCAAAATCCCATAATCCTTAGAACGGAGCGAGAACAAACAACATTTAAAAGGTTTGTCATTTATCTCTTGTTAGCTAGTATGCTTGATAACTAAAACTTGGGGAAAGTTTTATATTCTGTCTTGTTTTGTTCTAGTTTCAGGGTGAAACTGAGGAGATTTTTTTGTGTCCGCACTTACCGATATGTCCGATAAAAAACACCTGTCATGCTGAGCACCAGTCCACTGGGCTCGAGATGTTAGGTACAATCACCAACCAAAATTTTAGTATCTTGATAGATCTAGGTGCTACAAAGAGATTTATTTATTGTGCATCACTAAAGAGAATTACGGTAAAGGAAGTCAAGTAGGATGAGTTTAGATACGTAGAAATGGCATCGGGTGCCAAACAAAAAGTTGGAGGAAATGTTATAGACTGTAGCAGTAACTTGAGATATTTTTTAATGAAGGTAGATATTTATGTCATGATATTAGGATCTTATGACATAGTGATTGGTATGGACTAGATAGAATCACATGATGTGATACTTAACTGTAAGACAAAATGGTTAAGTTTTACAGATGATTTGGGGAAGAACAAAGTGATTGTAGGAAGAAACTAGGGAGTGTCCTTGAGGTTTATTTCTTCCCTACAAATACATAAGAGTATGTGTAAGGGATGCAATCTATATGCAATATTAGCGCTAAATGAAAAGGGCGAGGAGGAAGGATTAGAAAACCTTCCTGTAGTATCAAAATTTGCAGACGTTTTTCGAGAAGAGTTACCAGGTTTACCGCCAGAGAGAGAGTTGGAGTTTATGATAGAATTGAAACCAGGAACTAAACTGATAGTGAGAACACCATATCAGATGTCAACACCTGAATTGCAGTAGCTGAAAATGAAATTGAAGGAATTGTTGGACTTGGGGCTTATACGTCCAAGTGTGTCTCGCTGGGGTGCATTAGTTATTTTCATGAGAAAGAAGGATGGATCATGGCGACTTTGTATTGAATATCATCAATTGAACAAAGTGACAATCAAGAACCAGTATCCATTGCCAAGAATAAATGATTTGTTTGGCCAGATGAAGGGAGCGACGGTGTTTTCGAAGATTGACTTGAGATTGGGATATTATCAATTACGGAATAAGGAGGAAGATATCCCCAAAATGTTGGTTGTGGAGCCTGATTATCTTCTTGATTCAAAGGTTTTTTTTTCAGCCATGTTTATACCCCATGAATAATTTACACCCCAAAAGAATGTACAATCCTCCATGCGGGGGATTTCAGGGGGCGTTACCCCACTTGCGGGGTTCGGGGGCAAGCGGGCCCTCGGAGGGGGTTTGGGGGAGAATCCCCCAAAGGAAAAAATTCATTGTAAATGTATATTGTAATTTCATAGTAAATATGGACCATTCATTATAAGGTCGCAAATCTGACAATAGAAGTTATGTTAGGGTTTTTTTTCCCTCGAAGGAAACCCTCTTTTATGAGGGAAATGTATTGCGACTATGTATCATTGTGAATATTGTATTCTGAGATAGGAAATTGTGAGAGAAATAAGATGAAGTTACAATAGGTTTTTTGTAGGTTGTATCTCTTCAATTGCTGGATAATAATAAAGGAAGGACCTGGAAATTTCTCTGGTGGACATAGCCCACACTAGGTGAACCACGTATATCTGTGTCTCTATTGTATTGTGTATCTTCTCTGTTTTATTTCCGCATTTGTTTTATTTTATTGCTCTGCAATCTTGTTTTTCTAACAACTGGTATCAGAGTGAAAGGTAACTCACAGGAAAAGAGGGTTCCTGGTTCGAGTGGGAGCAATGGCAGAAGATGAAAAGTTTAGGGTCGAGAAATTTAACGGCCAAAACTACCAATTACGGAAGATACAGATAGAAGATTATTTATATCAGAAGGATCTATTCCTACCATTGGGTGGAATAGCAAAGAAGCCGATGGATATGAAGGAAAAATAAAGAGAGGTTCTTGACAGAAAGGCACTAGGAACGATACGACTGAGCCTGACATCGTCGGTGGCTTTCAATATTTCGAAAGAAAAGACAACGAAGGAGATGATGGAAACATTGGATAAATTGTATGAAAAACCCTCGACATCCAATAAGGTATTTCTAATGAAGAGATTATTTAATATGAAGATGTCAGAAGGTGGGTCTGTTGCAGATCATTTAAATGAATTTAATACGGTTACTAATCAACTAAGTTCTGTAAAAATGGATTTTGATGATGAGGTCAGGGGTCTTCTAATCTTGTGCTCATTGCCAGAAAGATGGAACAGCTTGTTCATGGATGTAAGTAACTCTGTCTCTGGTTCAAATACTTTAAAATTTGATGATTTTATTGGTGTTATCCTTAGTGAGGAAATGCGACAGAAAAACATAGGTGAGACATCAGGTAATGCGTTAAACATGGATAACAAGGGAAGACAGAAGGATAGAGGAAAGACTCAGGGAACCACGAGAATTATAGGAAGGGCAGATCCAAATCCAGATTCAGAAAGATAGAGTGATGGAATTGTGGGAAGAAAGGACATCTAAAGAAAGACTGCAGAGCTCCAAAGAAACAAATAGATGGACAACATGAGAAAAATCAGGAAGCAAATGTAACAGGTGATGTGTTACATGATGCTTTGATTCTTTTTGTAGATAATGTTTCTGAGTCTTGGGTAGTAGATTCAGGGGCTTCATTTCATGCCACACCCCATAGGAAACATTTTCTAGATTATGTTGAAGGTGATTTTGGACATGTTCATTTGGGTGATGATGCACCATGCAAAATTGTTGGAATGTGAAAGCTAAAAATAAAGCAAAGGAATGGAAAGCAATGGTTTTTGAAAGAGGTAAGACATGTTCCATATCTAAGGAAAAATCTAATTTCAACAAGGCAGCTGGAAAGTGAAGGTTATATATCCATATTTACAGATAAGGTGTGGAAGGTCACTAAAGGATCATTGGTGATAACAAAAGGAGAGAAGGTAGGTATATTGTATTTATGTACTGGTAATATTGTCTCTTCTATCTCTTTATCTTTTACAGGAGTGGATACAACACTGTGGCATCATAGGCTTGGACACATGAGTGAGAAGGGGATGCAGATAATTCACAAAAGAAATTTATTGCCAAATCTTAAAAGAATTGATTTGGATTTCTATGAGCATTGTGTTTGTGGAAAACCAGAGAGAGTCAGATTTCTTAGAGTCAGAAAAGAAAAGAAGAGTGAAAGGTTAGATCTTGTGCATACATATGTATGGGGACCATCTCTCAGTGTATCTCATTATTATGTTACTTTTATTGATGATGCAACTAGAAAAACTTGGGTTTATTGCATTCGACAAAAATATGGTGTTTTTGATACTTTTAAGAAATGGAAATCTTTAGTTGAGAATGAGACAGGAAAAAAATTGAAGTGTCTCAGATCAGATAGTGGAGGTGAATATTGCAGAAAGGAGTTGTTGAGGAAAAGATATGAAATAATCTTACTAAAGAATTTTCAGATCTTTCTTGGCTAAGGAAATATAGACGAGAATATCACCCTATGTTTATAGCCTCAAGATTTATTTCCTAATCCACAAGTATTAGTTACAAGGGCTTAGGCTGATTTTTTTATAAATAAAAGTTTGCTGTAAAATTCAACATTTTTATATAATTTTCTGAATATAACAGATGAAAAAGTAAATGTGGAGACAAAAGAAAAAATACCAGGTCACATATTAACACAGATGAGACAGAATATAAATCGCTTATTTCATTCCAAGAAATCAAAAGAATCGTTTGCTTTAAAAAAATCCCCGAGGGAGTTTGGACCAAAGTCAAACTTAGATGTCCCCGATGAAAACCATACAAAAGGACTTCTGACAGAAAGTAAAAAACTGAACTTTAAAAGATGGATCAACTTGCCACAGATTTCTTCCCACTCAACTCTGCACAATATCCTTTATCAGCCATGAAAATTAATTCATAAACAGACAAGTCTACACAGACTATCAAAGATAGATCAACACCTCTAAAAACAAGTGTCTGAATGATGTAATTCAGCCTTGAATCTTGCTGTCTACAATAGGACCCTGCTGTCATAAAAGAGAGTTAGGCTTTTAATGAACTAAAGAATGAATGGAAACTTAACTATCTCAATAAAACTCAAGAGCAGACCTTAGTATGCTTTCTCCTCCTATTCTCCCCTTGTTCTTCCTTGTCTTTTTGCCTTTAAGCAATCAAAATTAGTTGAAGTAGTTCAACTACCTATTTTAGTTAAGTTAACTAAAACTCAACTAACTTTTAGTTTAAGGGAAGAATTAATATAATAATAATAAGGGTCTTTAATAAATAATAACTAGTAGCTGGGACCCCTTCTGACTCCCTTTAGTTTCTTAACAAAATAAACATAACTAGTCAATCAAACAAACACATCCCTCCTTGTGGCTCCCATCATCATTCTCATATTTTGAAAATTAAATATCAATGATATTTTAAACCATATCCAAAAAATATAATATCCAGAATATCCAAAAATAGTATGTTGTCCAAAAACTTCAGCAGTCAACTGTTCTCAACAATCAATAATAAAATATACTCAAAACCGATATTTGCCACTTTGGGAGGCAATTTTCCCTTTGTTGTTGTTGTCTCCCTTTGAATTTTCTGAATTAGCCTTAGGATGTATGGAGACTTTAGGCTTGATATTTCTGATAACATGAGAGCAATCATCTCTCAAGTGCATGCGGGATGAAACAAATTTGGTTGAATCACTTGAGGAAGAGGAGGGGGCAACACCAACTTTTCTTTTATCATGCATGTGGTGGGCTTCGATTTTGAGTCTCTTTCTTGCGTGGGAAGACTGTATTGGTGAGTGTGCAGGGGAAATTTGGAAATTTGGGTTAACCGGTGGAGGAGGAGAAGGTAGAGACAAATTGGGCCAGCCACGATGTTGGGAGACTACTAGGTGAACAATCTCTTTCCATCCGTAATTTTCATGGAATTCAGGTTGTAATGAGACATGAGGAGGGACAAGGATACCAGGGACATGCTGGGGTTGGAAGGGAGGCCTTTCTGGCCTAGGTTGGACTACCCCTTGTCCAATCCAATTGAAAAATCCAACTTGGAAGAGCTGGTTTAACTCTTGTGGATATGCATCAAAATGTATCGAAAATCTTGGCCTTCTAGGGCCTCTATTCCAATTCCCTCTTCCCCTGTTATTTTGGCCATGGATTCCTTTGCTGAAGAAGCTCATCATGTATGCAGTGTTTATTAGCAACTAGCTTCTTAAACAAACCATACATGACATCTCTTTAATATGAAACAAAGTTTGGCTCAACAATCACATCAGACTCATGCAATCCAATCCATAAAAATCATTTAATATTTGTCAATGAGCAGGGGGTGAATAAGGGTTCTGGGATATCTGAGGGGGTTGTATTGAGTAGAAAATTGATAAAATGAAAGGGATTAAGAACATGATTATTGCTCAACAAATCATTAAACAATCAATTGTGTTGCAATAACAAAATATATCAACTGTGACCCATCTCTGTGTCATCTTTTAATTGCTGTAATACAGGGTTTCTATTTAATTTTAATTTAATTTTAAGAACAGGGTGTGCAATGTGAATCTGGGATTGTGAGGGGATTCGTAAAGTGCGAAAAAGTGAGAGAAGATAATGGATATTGTTCATAAAACAAATTAAATAATCAATAATCATAACTCTGTATTAGAATCAATCCAAAAAGAACCAACATCTACTGTTTCTCAACTTTATACCAAACTGTCTGTTGTTCCAATAATTAACTTTCCCAAAATTTCTCAATTCATAACAGTTTGTGCAATCATAACTTATAAAAAAAACAACCTTTTCATTCAATAGTCTTCTTTAACAAAGCATTGATCCTTTCTTTCTTTTCTTTCCCTTTTTTTTTTAAATAATAAAAAAAATGCACAACAATATGCTCGACATCCATCCCTGATAGTCCATAATGCACCATGATAGCAATCAAGATTCACTGTTTAACAATCGGGCCCAATTTAAATATACACATGTCTCCTTTTTAAAACATGAACAAAATCCAAAGCTTGCCCGATTATACACAGTCTTCATCATATCAATCGACAAGATCTTGCAATGAAACAATAGGCAACCAAAACATAAACCCAGAGCCTTATCACTGTGGATATAACTTCCTTCTAAAACCATTGGTAACCTGTATGGTGATCCAATATAATATATGAAGCAAACATAACCAATTACACACATGCATCATTTCTTTTTAAAACTGGCCATAACCTTGATCAGGTTTAGCAAAAACCACACATGTGTCTCCATATACAAGAAAAACAACACTAGTAAAAACATAGTGAGTGAAACCATAATGAGAAGAAGACAACTCTCAACTATATGCAAGTGCCTATTTCCATTTGTATTTGTTCAACCAATCATAGAAGTACGAGACAAAGACTCAACGACAGAGCATTTTATTTTATTTTTTAAAGACCTCCATAACCACTTCACTAATAAACCAATACTTGACAACCCAGAAGGTTCCCGAAGAGAGAAAATACAGTTGGAATTTAAATCGGGATCTATCAAAATGAAATGCAGGGATACAACAAGAGCGCGTTCATATTTTAACAATAACACATAGAGATGTAGGTCTTCCGAGACTTATCAACCAAATGCAAAAATACCTTTCGAAAAAGACACAATAGTGAGCCACACAGTCTTCTTATTACTCCAATTCCTAGACATGACCAATGATCAACACCCAAGGAGAGAAAAGACTTGCAGAGTAAGACCTAGTGCACATGGTGCATTTAGCACTTGTAGAGGATAGGAGAAGTTTTATTGAATAGTGGAAGTCATTAAAAGAAAACATAGAGATATAACATCTCTATCCAATTACTTAGGAGCCGAACAACCTGACAACAACACCAGTGAGGAAACACTCCTCCTTTTGACATAATGCTTAGATACAACTTGTATCAATCCACAACCAGACATGCATGTATTAACGCTAAGGCCACCCAAGACTGGATCTTGGGATACTTCGGTGAGAAGGCAGTAAGAATGAGTCGTCGACCATGACTCAGGGCTTGAAGAAATAAAACAACAACTATTGGCAATCCATCTGCGAATGGGTAAGTGTTACAATCATGACTACGAGGGAACAAAATAACCGACGGTAATACACATAACAAAACCCTCCATCATCAACACACAACCATGTATACCACCATTCACTTATTATTCCACAAAGACCCATCATGATATTAAACTGATTGAGCAACCAGACAATGCACAACTTAAAATACCTAATTCTTTTGCTTGCAATCCAAAACATTTTATAGTCATCACAGAGAGCTATAACACACATCTACATAATCGAAATTCTTAGGAACACACAAAATCCAAGCATCATTGATCCATCATTTGTTCATACAACAAAGGATACCTCATGGATGGAGAGAAAAAGAAACATACATGTGGAAAAACACTTAAATGGCGAGTTGGACGAGTCTTCTTCCTTCCAAGAGCCTGAAATACAGATCTTCACAACTAACAGATCGAAAAATGCAAAAAAGGAACTATGCTAGGGTGACGATCTATAGGGGGAGTATGGAGTGACGTGCAGTAAATGCACGTCCCTTCCATCACCTGGCCTATTCAATTCGAAGTATGAGACAAACCAACAAGCATTACATTCACTAATCAATTAAACCATGTATTCAATGCTAAACCATTTGAAATCCGTGACGATATCCATTGCATAGTGCGCCACCCAATATAATTTACACATTAACCCTTTCCATAATTCTATGCCATAACACATATTGAATTGCTATATGTGCCCCATTCAAATCTAATGAAATTCGCATAGCCCACTAACCAAAAATAGCATAATAGTTAGGACTAATACTAATATGTTTTAAATTTTCCATTTGCGTATAATCCTTTATCATAGCTCAACATATAACTCCTTTCCCTTTAGGATTTTTTTTCATAGGTTTTTTTTCCTTTGTTTTGATTATGATATCACTAAAGTATCTCTTGCATATATTTGTCTAGGTAGTCGATCACAATGATTAGTGACATGGTTAAATTATAACAACTGTAAATAACATGCTTCTCATAACCATAAAAAATGTGTTGGATCACAAAAAGCATTCCACAAAAATGCTTCATCCACCTGTTACCACGTCAAAATGAAACCAAGACTGCATTGTCAACCATGTAGGACTGTGTAGGAAGCATAAAAAATAACAACAAAACATGTATAATATGTCTATCCTTGCGCCCCTAGTCTACAAGGGGGTCCCACCTACTAGTATTATATTATTAGCATAGTAATTAAATAATAGGGCTTTAGCAATACTTTGCGGACATAATTCATTGTTACGATTTTAATCATCAACAAACTGGCGACTCCACAGGGAAATCTATTTCCAACAGATTAATAACTTAGAATGTCTGTTTTTGCAGACTAGTAACATCAGATCAAGAATATAAAAATCATAATGATAATGCAACAGGGGGAAGTGAGCGGATTTAATATTAAAATGCTCGGGAATTTGGGAATAACTCATGGAAAGTGTTAAGTATGAGGGGTTTTATCCTTGTAAGCATAATCATTCAACTAAAATTTGTTCTTGACTTCAAGGAGAAATTTTTTCTGAACTTGCTCTTTTTGATCTCGAAATGGATGAAGAAAAGGAAATCAGAAGCGAGATAAAACCAATTATCTCATAAAACAGCAGTGAAAGCAGATAACAATTTCAATGATGCCTTCAAAGGGAACATCATGACATCCGTGTAATCTTGATTGTTATTGATCAACAATACTTTGTAGAAGTGTCACTATGGAAAAATTGATCCAACATTTTATTTTGACAAAAAATGAAGTTTAAAAGAACAAAAGCCAGAAATGTCATAACATAATGAAACAACAAGATTGAAAAAAACATAAATGAAATGACATAAAATGAAATAGCAGAAATGGAAAACTACTAGTGTGAAAGGAGAAATGGAAAACTACTAATGTAAAAGCAGAAATGAAAACTACTATAATACAAAACAATCCAAACAACATTAAACTCTTCAAGTTGGTTCCACACAATGTTTTAAGTGGGAACCATTAGTTTTGTAGGAAAACAATCGCTCCTGTAAGTCCTTTAGAATATAAGAATTTGCACCCAGGACAAAAGTGATCTTAAAAGGAACCAACCATAATTTTTGAAACTTTGAATGTCTTCCTCTATCAGCATGAGATGAATCCCACAACAATACCTTCTCATTGACTTTAAATTTGACATCTTTGACACTCTTGTTGAAATATTTTTTAACAGTCTGCTGTCTTCTCTTTATATTACCCAAGGCAAACATCCTTTGCTCCTCTAAATCCAGGAGTGAATTCATTCTTTTAGAAACATCGAAAGAATTTAATTCTTCTACCTGTAGCATTAAACTTAAGGAGGAAAGTTCCATCTCAGTAGGAAGAATGGCTTCTTGACCATAAACAAGCTGGAAAGGAGTGCAACCAGTGCTCACCTTGGTGGTAGTTCGATCTGCCCAAAGGGCATAAGTGAGGAGAGTGTGCCATTGACGAGGCTTATCTTCGATGATCCTTTTGATGATTCTTACCAGATTCTTATTGGTAGACTCAGCTTGCCGATTTCCTTGGGGGTAATAGGCTGATGAGGTAAAATGTTTAACCCCCAACTTAGCTAAAAATTGGGTTAGCTTAGAAGAAATAAAACTGGGACCATTGTCTATAATAATTTCCAAAGGAAGACCAAATATGGAAAAAATATTATTTTCAAGGAAATAAATTACCTGCTCATCTATCGAATGTTTAACCAGGACAACTTCAACTCATTTTGTAAAATATTCTGTGGCTTTCAAGATAAATAATTTTCCTGCTGAACACAAAGGATTAATAGGATCAATAAAGTCCAAACCCCATTTTTAAAAAGGAAAGTCTGGGAGGGTAGGTTGTAATGACATGGCCGAAAGGTGTTCTTTCCCAGCAAATTTCTGGCACTTGTCACAAGATCTCGAAAAAACATAAGAATCAAGAAAGATTGAAGGCCAATAGTATCATTTTCTGATAATATTAAAAGCAATGGTTTTAGCAAAAAAATGACCTCCTACATGAATAATAGAATTTGAAGAACCATGAGTTTCTTGCAACATTTTCTTTGCTTCCTCATTGTTTACACAACGAAGCAACATACCATCATAAGATATTCTAAACAACAAATCTCCTAGAATGATGTATCTACTAGGTTCGAGACAGAGCCTTCTTCTTTGATGAGTGTCTAATTTATCTAGACATCTTTGATTTTTCAAATAGTAAACCAAATTTTTATACCAAGGATGTTTAGACACAGGAAGGATTTGATTATGAATGTAGAACAATGTTGATAGAGAACTATCATGCTCACCAATTTCTTCACTAGTTTCAACATGCTGAGCTAAGTAGAGGGCTAAGTCACAACCCTTGATGGTGTTAGAAGTCACGATAGTTAAATCATGCTCCTGGATCTTGGAAAGCCAATGTGTAAGATTCCCTGAAAGATAAGTCTGTGAGAGAAAAAACTTGACAGTGAGTAAAGGGACCTTTACCAATGTGTGCTTACCTAAGATGAAGTGGCAAAATTTTTCAACAGCTTTAACAAGAGAGAAAGCATGTTTTTCAATAAAAGAATATTTAAACTCATCATCATACAAGATTTGACTCATGTAAGCCACTGGTTTTTCATTACCTTGGTCATCACCTCGCATGAGGATAGCATAAACTTCTTCCTCTGTGGCATTAGTATATATCATAAATTCTTTCTCCAAATCCAGCTTCGCCAAAACCAGTGCAGAATTGATTTTTTTCTTGATCCCTACAAAAGAATTTTTGACATCATCTGTCCAAGAAAATGAACGATCTTGCTTGAGCAGATTATGGATCAGCTTAACCATTATAGCAAAATTAGGAACAAACCTACAGACAAAGTTAATAACACCCATAAAAGCTTGAACCTCCTTTTTGGAAGTGGGAGAAGGAAGATTTAGGATAGCAACAATCCTTTCAGGATCAATTCTTATTCCTGAATCAGAGGCAATGTGTCCAAGGAGCTTTCCCTTGGTAACACCAAAAATGGACTTATAAGGATTTAGAGAAATGCCAAATTTCCTGCATCGCATGAGAGCTCTTTTAAGATGACCAAAATGATCTGATCAGTTTTTAGAGTACACGGTTAAGTCATCAAGATAGATCTGAATAATCTTGCCGATGAAATCATCAAAAAATATTTGCAGAGATCTTTAAAAAGTGGCACCTGCATTAGATAAGACAAAAGGCATACGTTCGTATGAAAAAGTGCCCCAACGAGTAATAAAAGTGGTTTTATATTTATCTGCTCTTTTTACCTTGATTTGATTGTAACCATAAAAACCATCAAGTAAGGACATCACTTGTGACCCTGCAACTTGCTGCAAAATCATTTCCATATTAGGGAGAGGAAAGTGGCATTTTAGACTTGCCCGATTCAATGTGTGGAAATCTATGCATAATCTGATTTGACCAATTATTTTCTGAACGAGAACCAGATTGGAGACCCATTCAGAATACTTAACCGACAAGATGATCCCAACCTTCAAGTGTTTTTCCAACTCCTTTCGAATAGTTGCTTCCAGTGCAGGGTTAATGGGTCTTTGTTTTTTAATAATTGGTTTTATTCCCTCCTTGATAGGAATGACATGTTGTATAAGCGGAAGATAAAAAATATGAAGATCCTCATAATACCAAGCAAAAACATCTTGAAATTCACCAAGCAGTTTGGCGAACTTCAATTTCTCTTCATCAGAACATTGGGCACCTATTTTAACATTCTTTGGAGACTTGGGTGTTCCAATGTTCAAGGAAATGGTTTCACCCACTTTCCTTTTCGACTCCTCTTCTTTATGTTTCTCTTTGTTTCCTACAACACTCGATGCAAATGAAATTTCTAGAGGAGTCAAGCCTTTAGGAATCTTGTTATCTTCCATTGATATAATTTTCTTAGGATTATAAGGTTCATTTTGAATGAAATCACAGATTCTCTCGTCGCTAGGGAACACCTTCCATGAATCTATATTGTCAGGGATGTGTGGACGATACAAATATTGAAAGGTACAATCAGGTCTTTGTGGTAGAAGTTTTCATTTAGGAGAGGCTGCATAAACAACTAACCGATCAGCCATTGAGTTCAATTCCCTTTTAACATGAGTGATGTTGGAAGATAGTAAGTTCGAGATAAGTGCCCAAAGAATATGGTTGTAGCATTTCATTAACTTGTTGCTAGGAGAGTATATCTTACGTACAAGGTTTACAACGAGTTCGAAATCCCCAAAAACTGTAAGGTGACCAAAACCCAGATTATAGGCATTTTCAATGCCTAACAGTAATGCTTCAAATTCAGTGACATTGTTTGTGCAAGAAAACTCTAACCTATAGGAAAAGTTATGAATTTTACCCACAAGAGAGTACAAGATAATACCAACTCTATTTCCTTCATTGGAGCATGAACCATCAAAGTGCATATGCCACATCCTGTCGTCTAAGTCGATTTGTTCCAAGGTAGTGTTGTCCTCATCGACAAATATGGAATAAACTCCTAAGTCTTCCTCGACATAATTCACATTAGGCTGCAGGACACTTTCTATGTAAGGTGAAATTCTCCTCTCTCTTAGGACTATGATGTTTTTACCATTCCGAGGAACATATAAGTGTGTCCCGTCGAGTGAGAGGTATCCACTCGTCAAAGATTTCCAATCTCTTCCTAAGATGATCGAGTAGTTACTCACTGGCATATCAATTACTTGAATATTAAGGGTTGTCCTTATTTCAGGGTGTGTGCACAAAACCAAGGTCACATCCTTTATTTTACCTATGGTCATTTGTTGTAGACTATTATAAGAGAACATGCTTCTGGCATTTTCATTTGTATAAGACAAGCCTATCTCTTCCATAATAATCTTTGACATTACACTTGGGCCCGAACCGCCATCAATGAGGCAACAATGGACAATCTTATCCATAATCTTTACAGAAATATAAAACAAGGTTTTTTTTACAGGGTGTCTAAATTTATGTACACATACTTTATTTATAGATTAATCCTCTTCATCTATGTGTTCAGAGAGGTTGCATACAATGAAATATTTTCCTTCAATGAAATGTTTTAGATGCTTCTATTGTTCAGGGACGACAACCATGTCTAGGAGGGTTGCATCTTCTTTGATGTTGGCCAACTGGTTTAGAATGTTGTATTTTGAAGAGGGAAGAGGGGAGGTAGTTCCTTGACTGTCAGGACCCTTAGGAACCTGAACAATAGCAACTGGTGAAGATGAGCTTGGGCTATAAGAAGTGCGGGGAGGATCATATTTTCTTTTAGGAGCATAGGATTTGTTCCTAGTATTTATGATCATGACATCCTCTGGATATGCAAATTCTAGGACAACTATAATAGTTTCAGGTCTCTTACCAAAGATTTTATCTATGGAACTCTTCTTTACCTCACATGTACTTTCCTCATGGTGTTCCTCACAAAATTTACACCAACTACGAGGCATGATAGCTTTAGGCTGAAAATTATTTTCATTTGGATTTCTAAAGGGGGTTGCAGAAGAAGATGAAGCTCCAGGGGTAAGAGAGGGGACATTTCCTTTCCGTTCATATGCTATATTTCAATTATTCATGTCTTGTACAAGCTGTAAGAGGGAGAACATGTATGTCTGTTTAACTGAGTCTTCCTTAGGAAGACCTGTTATTTCAAGTTGTTCTTCATAGTTTAAACAAGTGTGCAGAGTGGGACCATGGTTATCAATGGCATTTTCCTCAAGCCTATGATGATAGGGGGAAGGTAATACATTATAATAATGCATGAAAGCATCTTGGTTCTGAGGGTGAATGAGTTCAGGGATTTGGTTGTATAATTTAGTGAAATACATATGAAGGACTTGATAGTCTCGCCATCCTTATAAGCAATGTTATTGTACTCCCATAACTGCTCGGCTGAGATTTTGGATTTCCCATAGGTATATTTGAACCAATAGACTAACTCCTCCCAAGTAGATAAAATATTAGGAGGGAGATCAAAGAAATTGGCCGCAACCTTCCCTTCAAGGGAATTCACAAATAAGCACATACAAGTATCGTTGTCATTGGATCCTATGATGTGACAGGCATTAGAAAATTCCACCAAGTGTTCATTCGTAGTGACAGTGTTATTCCCTGAAAACCTAGGAATATGCTCTTTAAATTTAGGAAGAGGACGAGTAGCAGGTTCTAGGTTAAGTGGGGAGGAAACATGCCACGGGGTAGTTGTAGCATCTTCTTCAAACTGAAAAAGCCCATACTTTTTAATGAATTTGGCAGGGTTTGTGGTAGATTGGACAGGGACTTGGTGACTATATAAGCTACCAATCACTGACGAAGCTGAAGATTGAGATGAAGAAGCACCTCTGGCACCACTAGAGCCACGACTGGATTCCATCTTGTGGATGATAGGTAAGGGAGAGAAATATGAACTAGATGAATCAGTCAAAGTTCTACTTAGAGTACTTTATTGGGTTTACAACACAACGTTCCTTCTTCCTATTTTATCAATAGGATTAATTTCCGGTTATAAACCTCTTCTTCTCTTAGAAATACAAGGGTCTAAGGACATGAAAAGAAGATCAAAACTGTAGGAAAAAGAAAGCTATGGTTGATTCCTAAGATGTCTTTGCCTAGCTTACCGACGTTCTTGGGCACTTATGTCTTGTTCAATTGCTTCCCATGAGCGATTAAGCTCAACCCGAGTATTAGTGGTATCTAAGATGGTATTAAACAAGTTTAAAACAATGCTGGTCTGATCTTGAAGATTGGGCTCAATATTGGGCTGCCTTGCAATAGGTACAGTCATTAAGAAATGAAACAGTCAAATAATTAATATCAGAAAAGTAGATATATTCAATGATAATCAAGCATAAAAATCAACCAGAGAGATATGGAAGATCTCCTCGGTATGGTCGCCAAATAAATGTTGAGGAAAAAATATGAAATAATCTTAAGCATTTTTAGATCTTGCTTGGATAAGGAAATATAGACGAGAATATCACCCTATGTTTATAGCCTCAAAATTTATTTCTTAATCCACAAGTATTAGTTACAAGGGCTTAGGCTGATTTTTTTATAAATAAAAGATTGCTGTAAAATTCAACATTTTTATACAATTTTTTGAATATAACAGATGCAAAAGTAAATGTGGAGACAAAAGAAAAAATACCAGGTCACATATTAACATAGATGAGATAGAATAACAATCGCTTATTTCATTCCAAGAAATCAAAAGAATCGTTCTCTTTACAAAAATCCCTGAGGGAGTTTGGACCAAAGTCAAACTTAGATGTCCCCGATGAAAACCATACAAAAGGACTTCTGACAGAAAGTAAAAAACTGAACTTTAAAAGCTAGATCAACTTTCCACAAATTGCTGCCCACTCGACTCTGCACAATATCCTTTATCAGTCATGAAAATTAATTCATAAATGGACAAGTCTACACAGACTATCAAAGATATATCAACACCTCTGAAAAAAAGTGTCTGAATGATGTAATTCAACCTTGAATCTTGCCGTCTACAATAGGACCCTGCTGTCATAAAAGAGAATTAGGCTTTTAATGAACTAAAGAATGAATGAAAATTGAACTATCTCAATAAAACTCAAGAGTAGACCTTATTATGTTTTCTCCTTCTATTCTCCCTTTGTTCTTCCTTCTCTTTTTTCCCTTAAGCAATCAAAATTAGTTGAAGTATTTCAACTACCTATTTTAGTTAAGTTAACTAAAAATCAACTAACTTTTATTTTAAGGGAAGAATTAATATAATAATAATAAGGGTATTTAATAAATAATAACTAGTAGGTGGGACCCCTTGTGACTCCCTTTGGTTTCTTAACAAAATAAACATAACTAGTCAATCAAACAAACACATCCCTCCTTGTGGCTCCCATCATCATTATCATATTTTGAAAATTAAATATCAATGATATTTTAAACCATATCCAAAAAATATAATATCCACAATATCCAAAAATAGTATGTTGTACAAAAACTTCAATAGTCAATTGTTCTCAACAATCAATAATAAAATATACTCAAAACCCATATTTTCCACTTTCGAAGACAACTTTCCCTTTGTTGCTACTGTTTCCCTTTGACTTTTTTGAATTAGCCTTAGGCTGTGTGGAGCCTTTAAGATTGATCTCAATGATAACATGAGAGCATTCATCTCTCAAGTGCATGCTGGATGAAACAGATTTGGTTGAATCACTTGACAGAGAGGAGGGGGAAACAACAACTTTTCCTTTATCATGCGTGTGGTGGGCTTCAGTTTTGAGTCTCTTGCTTGCATGGGAAGACTGTATTGGTGAGTGTGCAGGGGCAATTTGGACATTTGGGTTAACCGGTGGAGGAGGAGCAGGTAGAGACAAATTGGGCCATCTACGATGTTGGGAGACTGTTGGGTGAACAATCTCTCGCCATCTGTTATTTTCAGGGACTTCAGGTTGTAATGAGACATGAGGAGGGATAGTGATACCAGGGATATGCTGGGGTTGGAAGGGAGGCCTTTTTGGCCTAGGTTGGACTACCCCTTGTCCAATCCAATTGAAAAATCCATTTTGGAAGAGCTGGTTTAATTCTTGTGGATTTGCATCAAAATGTATCGAAAATCTTGGCCTTCTAGGGCCTCTGTTCCAATTCCCTCCTCCCTTGTTATTTCGGCCATGGCTTCCTCTACTGAAGAATCTCATCCTGTATGTAGTGTTTATTAGCAACTAGGTTCTTAAAAAAAACATACATGACATCTCTTTAATATGAAACAAAGTTTGGCTCAACAATCACATCATACCCATGCAATCCAATCCATACAAATCATTTAATACTTGTCAATGAGCAGGGGGTGAATAAGGGTTCTGGGATATATGAGGGGGTTGTATTGAGCAGAAAAGTGATAAAATGAAAGGGAGTAAGAACATGATTACTTCTCAAAAAATCATTAAACAATCAACTGTGTTGCAATAACAAAATATATCAACCGTGACCCATCTCCATGTCATCTTTTGATTGTTGTAATACATGGTTTCTATTTACTTTTAATTTAATTTTAAGAACAGTGTGTGCAAAGCAAATCTGGGATTGTGAGGGGATTCGTAATGTGCAAAAAAGTGAGAGAATGATAAGGAAGATAATGGATATTGTTCATAAAACAAATTAAATAATCAATAATCATAACTCTGTATTAGAATCAATCCAAAAAGCACCAACATCCACTGTTTCTCAATTTTATACCAAATTGTCTATTGTTCCAATAATTAACTTTCCTAGAATTTCTCAATTCATAACAGTCTGTGCAATCATAACTTATAAACAAAACAACCTTTCCATTCAATAGTCCTGTTTAACAAAGCGTTGATCCTTTCTTTATTTTCTTTCCCTTTTTTATTTTTAAATAATAAAAAAAATGCACAACAATATGCTCGACATCCATCCCTGATAGTCCATAATGCATTGCGATAACAATCAACATTCAATATTTAACAATCGGGCCCAATTTAAATATACACAGGTCTCTTTTTTAAAACGTGAACAGACTTCAAAGCATGCCCGATTATACACAATCTTCATCATATCAATCGAAAAGATCTTGCAATGAAACAACATACAACCAAAACATAAACACTGATCCTTATCACTGTGTATATAACTTCCTTTTAAAACCATTGATAACATGTATGGTGATCCAATATAATATATGAAGTGAACATAACCAATTACACACATGAATCATTTAAAAAAAAAAAGGGCCATAACCCTGATCGGGTTTAGAAAAAACCACACAGGTGTCTCCATATACAATCAAAACCACACTGGTAAAAACATAGTGAGTGAAACCAAATACTGAGAAGAAGACACTCTCGACTATATGAAAGTGCCTATATCCATTTGTATTCGTTCAACCAATCATAGAAGAACAAGACAAAGACTCGATGATAGAGCATGTTTTTTTTTATTTTTAAAGACCTCCATAACCACTTCACTGATAAACCAATACTTGACAACCCAGAAGGTGCCCGAAGAGATAAAAGACAGTTGGAATTTAAATTGGGCTCTGTCAAAATCCAATGGAGGGAGACAACAAGAGCACATTAATATTTTAGCAATAACGCAGAGAGATGGAGGTCTTCCAAGACTTATAAACCATAGGAAAAAATACCTTTCATAAAAGACACAACAGTGAGCCACACAGTCTTCTTATTACTCCAAGTCATGGACATGACCAATGATCAACACTCGAGGAGAGAAAATACAGGCAGAGTAAGACCCAACACACATGGTGCATTTAACACTTGCAGAGGAGAGGCAAATTTTAATTGAACAATGACATTCATTAAAAGAAAGAACAAATATATAACATCTCTACCCAATTACTTAGGAGCCAAACAACTTGACATCAACACCAGTGAGGACACACTCCTCCTTTTGACAGAATGCTCAGATACAACTTTTATCAATCCAAAACCAAACATGCATGTATTAACGCTAGGGACACCCAAGACTGGATCTTGGGATAATTTGGTGAGAAGACAGTAGGAATGATCCATCGACCATGACTCGGGGTTTGAAGAAATAACACAACAACTCTCAACAATCCCTCTATGACTGGTTAAGGGTTACAATCATGCCCGGGGGAAAAAAATAACTCACGATAATACAAAGAATGAAACCCTCATCATCAACACAGAGCCATGTATACCACCATTCACTTATTATTCCACAAGGACCCATCATGATATTAAACTGATCGAGCAACCAGACAATGCACAACTTAAAATACCCAATTATTTTGCTTTTAATCCCAAACATTTTACAGTCATCACAGAGAGCTATAACACACATCTACACAATTGAAATTCTCAGGAACACACAGAATCCAAGCATCACTAAACCATCATTTTTTCATACAACAGAGAATACCTCATGGATGGAGATAAAAAGAAACATACATGTGAAAAAACACTTAAATGGCGAGTTGGCCAAGCCTTCTTCCTTCCAAGAGCCTGAAATGCAGAGCTTCACAACCAATAGATCAAAAAATGCAACAAAGGAAGAATGCTAGGGTGATGGCGGATAAGGGGAGTATGGAGTGACGTGTAACATCCCGCTCTTGCGTGCACTGAGGAAACTTATTCTTTGAGGACACTTGCTTGCAAGTGATCTATATTTTTATTCTATTGGTTGTTTGATTATGATTATGAGGCATTATGGATATGATGATATGTTAATTTGTGTGCTTACATAGACATGTGATATTGACTGGGTTCTCCTGAGTGTGAAGGAATTTGGACCTTGAGGATGCAGAGGCATCAATGAAACCCCTTGGACTCCGGATTGAGTCAGGGAGTGTACTATTGGGGTTTGATTATGTTTGATATGACATATGTACATATGATTAGATGTTATGATGATTGATTATTATTGCTGACATGATTTGTTGATGATGTAGGCTGACGATAGCTTGCCGACCATACTCACATGTGGAGTAGAAGGGTCACACACGATAACCAAAGACTTTGAGGGAGAGGTGTGGACATCATCCCTACCACAACCTACTAGCACTCCCATCGTGGGTTGAACTGTACGTTAACGATTACCTCGTTCGAGAAGACCCACGATGCCGTGAGGGAAGACTGCGACAGTCACTCATGATGATTCTAAGGGGTGCGTAATAAGGCATGTGACTTATTCCTTAGAGGCCTTTAGTCTCCCACAAGATCACTTGACGGAGTATTGACTCCCCGAGTTGTTGATGTCTACCAAGTTAGTCAAGAGGTGAGTGGCACCCTTGGAGCACATATTACGTCCTGAAGGGCACATTGCGCAATGAAAACTAAAAGAGGCGAGTGGCACCCTTGGAGCACCTAGTGTGTCCTGAAGGGCATGTTGTGTTTTTAACTGATAAGTGAATAAACCTAGACGGCCTTAGAACAAATGATGTGTCAGGTAAGATATAAAAACAATTTTTATCTAACAAAAATGTTGCCCAATCTAATGAAATTAAAAATCTAGGTCTAAGTGACACTTGTGGTCAAAAATAATAATCACAATTAAACATGTGACGAGAAGGGGGTAAGAAATTCAATTAATTTATTAAAATCAAATTACGTTGGGGGATTGAAATTTTAAAAGGGAAATGATTGTTTTTTTTCATATGCTAATTAAATTTTGTTAATTAAAAAGAAAAAGGGGTAAAAGGTGGTTTTTCTACATTTGCTAATTTGAGTTTTATATAAAAAGGGAAAAGAGGGAAACTTAAAGGAAATAAGAAACTAAGGGAAAAAGGGGAAACATAAAAAAAAACCGAAACGTAAGGAAAAATATGAATGACTAACTCAGTAAGGAATCTTGCCTTTAAGAACTTTCTAATTATGAACTCAACTAGGAATTTAGTAAAGGCGTAAGTCATTTAAATTGTGTAAGAGAATATGGGAACACCAAGCAACGTTTTTAGGAATGATTTTTGGTGGGTGAGGGAAATAGGAATAATTAAATAAATAGTGAATTTAATTTCTGGTGCAACTAGGGGTATGGATGACATGTGTACGAGGGAGGTTTTATGATGATTAAAATAATGAAAAATAAATTAAATGAGAATTTAGGAAATAAATCACTTAAAACCTCTATAAAAAGGATGGAGGAGGAGGAGTATGGATCGGATATTTATGCGTAACATAACGCTGCAGAATTTTTGTCTTGACTGACTAATCTTGTGGGAGTTGGGATACCCAGCTCAGGTAACGAGTGGTAGCTCGACCTTGCGAGGCGAGCTGGGTGCTAGTTGTTCTCTGGTATAGTGTGCATCGCCCCTTTGTGGCTAAGGGGCTCAAGGGGAAGAAGAGTACCCCTAGCGTTGGCTGAGAGGTACCAGTGAAGTCACATCGGTCGGAAAGCAAGAGCTAGATGGAGCGCACGCGGGACAACGACTCGGATCTGTCACCTTGGGATACGATACACATGCGTTTATTTTGAATGGTAGATTAATATTGTTCTTGCGCTTTCATTACTGCTACTATTGTGTAAATAAATGTGTTTTACTCAATGTTTTTAATCGAGAACTTAAAGTCATCATAGCTTTACACTCGCTTCATTTGAATTGATTTTCTTTGCAACCCGATCCTTGATTGATATGACTATTTTGTTTTGTTTTATTGATTACTATGAAGAGATTGTGCTTTATCTTCCATCCTTATCTCTAGATCACCAGTCCATGCCTGAGCAGTTGGCCGGGATCTGAATCGATCGTCGTCACTTTTGTGTTCATAGACCTATAGATTCTATTGCCCTTCTTTTCTGTGCATGGATGATGAGCGAAGGATAATTTTGCCCAGCTGTCTACCCCTTTCTTATATTTGCTTTGATTGTTCCTGGTTGAATGATTGTCTTGTGATTGAATGCCTCTTTGTTTTGTTTATCTTTTCTCTCCACGATCAACTCAATACCCTCTACATTTTTATATCACCTCTGCGTCTTCGGAGGGTATTTTATTATCTGCGATTTTCATGACAGTTCCCAGCTCTTGAATGGAAAAATCTCAGCTTTTTCCACTTGAATGACAATGATTCTTTTTAAACTATTGTGACTGTGATTAAATTCATTTATTTGACAGTTACCCATTGTATGACATCATTGTTTTAGCTATTTCTGACTGCAATTGAATTTATTTATTGACTATAAACAGTTGAATGACAACATTCCTTGTATCTAATTGTGACTGCGATTTGAATCTTCAGACAACGTTTTTATTCACCTATTATTTCCGGTGAAATGGGCATAGCCATTTCCATTTTGACTGCGAGTTATGTAGCCATTCGATTTCACAGCCACCAATTTTTATATAATGACTGCAAATTTTATATAGCTATTTCGAATGCGAAATTATGTATTGTCTGCGTTTTTATGGAATTGAATGTCTGCGTTTTAATGTAAATGAACTAAATGTCTGCATTTTTATATGTGGAATTGAACGTCTGCATTTTTAATAGAAAACCTGCATTTTAATAGACAACCTAGAATTGAATGCCTGTGGATTTTTTTCACTTGATCAACAACAAATATTTTTCTTACTTGAATGCCTGTATGTTCATTGTGTGCTGGGCAACGATCCACCTTTCTTAGCCTTTATTCACCCTGCAAATTCATCTCTATTGTTCCATCTTTACCATTTATGTACTCTGCTTGTTACATACATCTTGGACTGTGTTTTATGACTTCGACAACTTCTTGATGTGGGTCAATGATTCATATCTCCCCTGGTAGCCAATTTATTATACTCAGAGTTATACTGCGAATTTAATATATAAATTGGAAAGAAAATGTGAATGGGACAGTGTGAAAATAGATATCAACAGGTGGGACAACGTAATTATCAATACGATTTTGCATATGATTATAGATAAATTAATATCGATATGTTGAACAACGTTTATACATAACCGACAATGATTTTATATAATAGACTGCAAGTTTTTATATATGTTCGACAACAATTTTATACTGGATAGACAACATTTCTTTTGATGACAACGATTACCATATTTTGATAAACATCATGCCTTATAATCACAGACAACCACTTAAGGTATTCATAGGCAACGAATTTATTGGGATTAAATAGTATATTTGTTTATAGCGATTTTATTTTTATAATAGCGATTACTGAAATCTTTATAGAGTCTAATATCTCCCTTGAAATGTGATTCATAACGATATATTACTCAGAGATTTTAGTAATATTTACACAATGATGTTAGTAATGTTACACAACGATTGTATAGTTAGCAATCTAATTACTTATGCGTTGGGATTTGCAATGAATAGCATTTATATAAGACAACTATTGAATTATCTAATAGACAACGAATACACACTTGAATGACAAAAAATTATCTAGACAATAATTTATTTTATTAATCCCTTGCTTAGACAACAATTTATTGTTATTTCCTTTATATCGTTAACCCCTTATGATTGGACAACGATCACTTGATTGTGGACAACAAGTGTACATGGCTCTATTGATTGATTTCTTGTTGATAGATAGCACGTGGTTCGATGACATTAATGGTCGTGATTATATTAATGGACATGGTTAGACTCCATTAATAGCACCTGATTTATTAATGGACCAAATTATTATTATGGGACAACGATATCTTTGTTAGATATATTAATTCACAGTTATGATAATGCTTATGATAATAGTAACATTTATAATAGTTCACTCCTTCGAACTTAGACAGCATGCTTAACAAATAATGGTTTATGATTTGCTGGCGAAGTCGTTTAATAGCTTGCACAATTTAATTTGAGTGATGTCTTCTTGCGTCTTGTCGACTTGTTTCTTGGGTGTGTGGGTATCGTCCTCTTATCAGTTATTTTTGTCTACTAGCCCATTGGATTTGTCGTGAGTCTATGGTCCATATAGGTTATGTTGCGTCAGGGTTATTGTCACACCTATCACCTAGAGATGACATAATTCCTGATGAGGGGTTCATTGTGCGCCCTAATGGATAGAGGCGAATGATAACTTGGCCAGAGTCTGTGCTTTCTGTTGTGGGCATTTGTTTGTTGTAGTTGATGTGGGTGATTGGGTGGTAACACCTTCATGCCTTGGTTTTACGCGCCATAGAGGTTTCTAGTTACTGGTCGTCGAGGCCGTTGTGTCGAGATTGTGGATGATGTCATTTAGCTTGTAGGCATTGTCGTGTTTGTGTCGGGCGGGTAGTCATTTCTATTTGTCTTGATTTACGCTTGTTTCACCGAGTTGCTCGATGTGATAATGTGTTGAGTCGTTGTGGTTTGTTGCCTGATCTGCGTGCATGATGTTCATCATTAGGTTGTATGGTTTAATTGTTGTCGTCATTACCATCCTGCCTAAAAAAAAAATAAAAAAATTGCACTTTTTGCTTCACTTGTAGTCGTAATGATTGGTGTCGTTACATATGGTATCAGAGCTAGTTCAACCCTCTGATTGTGGATCACCCAGATTTCCACTATAGTAAACCCTTGAGTTTTAACCTAGCACTAAATAAAACCTTAACGTATTCATGTGGTGATCTCGATTAGAGGACGCCACATAGGTTCACGACATGCTGGCATGGAAAGAGGTGCGATGCCTCCAGAGGTGCCCGCACCCTCAGAGTCTAACCCCCAAGGGGAAGAAAAAGTCCTTGGGATGGATTCGATAGTTGTAAGGGATGATGATGGTCTGAAAAGGTCCTTCCAGAGATTGTCAGAGGCCTTGATTCACCATTTGTATTGAGATAAGGCTAGGGCACCTGTAACCCAGAGGGTCCACAACACACCCAACCAATATTGTTAGCATTCGTTGCGAACTCATGAAGGTCAAATTTCCCGAGTTCTTTGGTGCCCCAGATGACGCAGCTGTCGAGGCATGGTGTGAGAGTATGACGATGTTCTTTGTGCTTCACAAATATACTTCGAACACAAAGGTCTGCATGGCGGTATTCAACTGAAGGGGAGCGCTGTTCTATGGTGGAGGACACTCTTGCCATATTTGAACATGGTCGTCGAAGACGTGTCATGGGAAATGTTCAAGGAACAGTTCTAGGAGAGGTATCTTTCTGAGTAATTCATTGAGCGTCATCTTAATGAGTTCAATGCCTTACGATAGGGTGACCATCCGATGCCCGAGTACGAGGCCCATTTTTGGAGCTGCTTCAGTATGCTCCGCACCAATTTACCAAGAAACTTAAGGTCAACGAGTTCGTGTTGGGCCTTAATGTTAGAATTCAGCTTCTACCTCGGATACCAAGAATATTGGACCAAAGAAAGTGTGCTGGATGGTGGGGAGCCACATTACTAGCGTGACTGCCCAGAGGAGAGGACCAGAGCATCTAGATCTGTTGGACCCACTACCGTGGGAGTGTTGGGAAAGGCCCATCAGAATCTTGCAGTGGTGAATAACCACCAAGAAGAGCACCAATCGATTGTGCTCGAGACGTCAGGTACCCTCGCTGACCAGACCCTTAGTATTTTGGTAGATCCCGATGCTACGGAGACTTCCATTTCACGTGCAACTATAAAAACAATTAAGTCAAAGGCAGTCAAATAGGATGAGTTTAGCTTTATAGAGATGGCTTCGAGAGCCAAAAAGAAGGTTGGAGGGAAGGTTACAGACTGTACCCTTAACCTGGGAGAGTTTGTCACCAGGGCTAGCCTGTACGTCACGATCTTAGGATCTTATTCCGTTGTGATCGGTATGGACTGGTGGGAATCGCATGAGGTGATACTCAAATGTAAGATGAAATGGTTGAGCTTGGTCAATGATGAGGGAGAGAGACGCATGATTGTAGGTTGGAACAAGGGAGTTTCCCTGAGGTTCATCTTTTCCTTGCAGCTACGGAAGAGCATGCGCAAGGGGTGTAAGCTTTATGTGATCCTTGTGTTAAACGAAAAGGGAGTAGCAGAAGGTCTAGAACACCTTCCGGTGGTGAGAGAGTTTGTGGATGTCTTCCCAGAGGAGTTACCTGGGATGCCACCAAAGAGGGAATTGGAGTTTAACATAGGCCTAAAACTAAGGACTGAACCAATAGCTAGAACACCTTATCGGATGTCGACCCTGGAGATACAGGAGTTGAGGATGCAACTGAAAGAGTTGCTGGACCTGGGACTTATACGTCCAAGTGTGTCACCGTGGGGTGCACCTGTTATTTTCATACAAAGGAAGGATGGGTCGTGGAGACTCTACATTGACTATCGTCAATTGAACAAGGCAATGATCAAGAATCAATATCCGTTGCCAAGGATTGATGATCTGTTTGATCAGATGAAGGGTGTGACGGTGTTTTCAAAGATCGACTTGAGATCAGGGTATCACCAGTTACGGATCAAGGAGGATGAAGTCACTAAGACCGCCTTTAAGACGAGGATTGGACATCACAATTTTACTATTTTACCATTTGGACTAACGAATTCCCCATGGGTATTTATGAGTTTTATGAACAGGGTGTTCCCTGAGTACTTGGACAAGTTCTTTCAAGTATTCATTGATGATATTTTGATTTACTCTTGGATGATGGAGGAGCATGACGAGCACTTGCTCTTGGTAATACATTGTCTGCGAGAGAACAAATTGTATGGGAAATTGTCTAAATGTTCATTTTATCAATTGAAGATTCACTACTTAGGGCATGTCATCTCCGACGAAGGTATCGCCATGGATCCAACAAAGGTCGAGGCTATTATGGAATGGCCTGCACTGATGAATGTCCCAGAAGTGTGTAGCTTCATGGGTTTAGTAGGATACTATTGACAGTTCGTCGAGGGATTTTCGAAGATAGAAAATCTGATTCCGGAAGTGTAGAAGACGAACAAGAAGTTTGTTTGGACCGAGAAATGCACAAAATCATTTCAGAGGCTCAATGAGCTATTGAAGAAATCACCATTACTAGGTCCCTGACGTGGACGCAGACTTATTGGTATGCACTGATGCATCCAAGGAAGTATTAGGTGGAGTCTTGGCAAGATGGTCGAGTGATCGCTTACATCTCGAGGAAGTTGAGAAGGCATGAGGAGAACTATGCGACACAATATTTGGAGTTGTTAGCCATTGTATATGCCTTGAGAGTTTGGAGACACTACCTTATTGGATGAAATTTTGAACTAAAAATGGACCACTCTGGACTACAACACATCTTTACGGAAAGAGACTTGAACGCGTGACAACAACGTTGGTCGGAACTGCTCAACAAGTACGATTCCAAGATAAATTACATAAAGGGAACAATGAATAGAGTGGCTGATGTGTTGATTCGGAGACCATGCATATTTTCGGTGATCCCTGTTTAGACGAATCTACGTGAAAATATTCTAACTTTACAGTGCGACGATGACTAGTACAAAGAGGTCAAGGATTTTATCGGACATAACACCATGATGGTACCAAGACTTGCAGGATTTACGTTGGAAGACGACGGATTATTGCGATTTAACAATTGAATTTACATACCACTGAATGACGAGTTGAGGAGTTTGATCCTAAACGAGGCTCACAGAGCAGTGAACATGGCTCACCTGGGAGTCATGAAGATGAGGGAAGACCTTAAACCCTTATTCTTCTAGAAAGGAATGAAGGAAGAAATAGTCAACTACATGGTCATATGTCTAGAATCTCAGTAGGTGAAGGCTGAATATAGACCTCCAATAGGATTACTACAACCACACGTTATTCCAGAATCGAAATGGGAGGTCATTTCGACAGATTTCATTGTTGGATTTCCACTGATGGCAAGGAGACACGACTCGATTTTTGTGGTAGTCGACACTCTAACGAGGAGTGCTCATTTTATTCCTATACATATGACATATCAGGATCCTAACATGGATATAGTTTTTATCAGTGAGATTGTGAGGCTACATGGCGTTCCTAAGAGGATTACATCCGATCGAGGATCAATGTTTACTGGATGATTTTGGACTATTTTCCAAGAGGCATTGGAAACCCAACTTAACTTTAGTATTGCGTATCACCTGGAGACAGACGGGCATATGAACGAACAAAAAAATTTTTGGAGGACATGTTGCGCATGTACATGATGGACAAACCAAAGCGTTGGGAAAAATTCTTGCCACTGGTATAATTCACACATAACAACAGTTATCAAAGCACCATTAAGATGGCGCCTTTCAAGTTCCTTTACGGGCGACCGTGTCAGACGCCTTTGAGTTGGGATCGGCTTGAGGATAGGGTCCTTGTGGGACCGGAAGCGATCCAAGAAATGGAATATTAAATGAAAACTATAAGACAAAGGATCGAGGAAGCGCAGGATTGGCAGAAGAGTTATGTCAATGTGCGTAGTGTCGACCGTAGTTACGTTGTGGAAACCGAGTATTCTTGCGGGTGAAACCGCATAAGAGTTAGATCAAGTTTGGAAGGGCTGATAAACTGTCTCCTAGGTTCATGGGATCTCGCAAGATTGTGCAAAAGAGAGGCTCGTGGCCTATGGACTACCCTTGTCTGATTCTTGAGGCGTATGCATGATGTCTTTCACGTCTCTGTTTGAGACATTATGTTAGTGATCCTACTCATGTTTGATATGAGTACCTTGTAGGTATCATATGAGGGTGCACTCACGACTGAGCCGATCTACATATTATATCATCGCATTCGACAACTACGACGTCAAACAGTAGATCAGGTCAAGTTCCAGTGGGACAGCTATAGTCCACACTCGACAACCTGGGAGGATGCATGTGATATGTGCCAACGTTTTCCATTTTTGTTTGATAGATAGACTTATGATACTGCGATCCACATTAGTTCGACACTTATATACTGTGAAACTTCGAGATGAAGTTTAGACCAAGAGGGGATGTATGTAACATCCCACTCTTGTGCGCACTGATCAAACTTATTCTTTGAGGACACTTGCTTGCAAGTGATCTGGATCATTATTCTATTCGCTGTTTGATTATGATTATGAGGCATTATGGATATGATTATATGTTAATTTGTGTGTTTACATAGACAAGTGTTATTGACTGGGTTCTCTTGAGTGTGTAGGAATTTGGAGCTCGAGGATGCAGAGGCATCGATGAAACCCCTTGGACTTCGGATTGAGTTAGGGAGTGTACTATTGGGGTTAGATTGTGGTTGATATGACATATGTACATCTGATTAGATGTTATGATGATTGATTATTATTGCTAACATGATTTTTTAATGATGTAGGATGACGATATCTTGCCGACCAGACTCACATGTCGAGTAGAGGGGTCACACATGACAACCAGAGACTTTGAGAGAGAGGTGTGGACAGTATCCCTGCCACAACCTACTAGCACTCCCACCGTGGCTTGAATTGTAGGTTAACGATTACCTAGTTCGAGAAGAGCCATGATGTCGTGAGGGAAGACTGCGACAGTCACTCACGATGAATCTAAGGGGCACACAATAAGGCAGGGGCCTTATTACTTAGAGGCCCTTGGTCTCCCACAAGATCACCTGATGAAGTATTGACTCCAGGGATTTTTGATGTCTACCAAGTCAATCAAGAGGCGAGTGTCACCCTTGGAGCACGTAGTGCATCCTGAAGGGCACGTCGCGTAATGAAAATAGAAAGAGGCGAGTGGCACCCTTGGAGCACCTAGTGCATCCTGAAGGGCACGTCACATTTTTAACTGATAAGTGAATAAATCTAGACGACCTTAGAACGAATGATGTGTCAAGTAAGATTTAAAAACAATTTTTCCCTAATAAAAATGTCGCCCAACCTAGTGAAATTAAAAATCTAGGTCTAAGTGACACTTGTGGTAAAAAATAATAATCACAATTAAACATGTGACGAGAAGGGGGTAAGAAATTCAATTAATTTAAAAATCAAATTACTTTGGGGGATTAAAATTTTAAAAGGGAAATGATTGTTTTTTTTCATATACTAATTAAATTTTATTAATTAAAATGAAAAAGGGGTAAAAGGTGGTTTTTCTACACTTGCTAATTTGAGTTTTAGATAAAAAGGAAAAAGAGGGAAACTTAAAGGAAATAGGAAACTAAGGGAAAAAGGGGAAACATAAATAAAAAGGGAAATGTAAGGAAAAATATGAATGACTAACTAGTAAGGAATCTTGCCTTTAAGAACTTTCTAATTATGAACTCAACTAGGAATTTAGTAAAGGCGTAAGTCATTTAAAATGTGTATGGGAATATGGGGACACCAAGGAGCGGTTTTAGGAATGATTTTTGGTGGGTGAGGGAAATAGGAATAATTAAATAAATAATGAATTTAATTTCTGGTGCAACTAGGGGGATGGATGACATGTGTATGGGGGAGGTTTTATGATTATTAAAATAATGAAAAAAGAAATTAAATGAGAATTTAGGAAAGAAATCACTTAAAACCTCTATAAAAAGGATGGAGGAGGAGGAGTTTGGATCTGATCTTTATGCGTAACGTTACGCTACAAAATTTTTGTCTTGAATGACTCATCTTGTAGGAGTTGGGATACCCAGCTCGGGTAACGTGTGGTATCTCGACCTTGCGAGGTGAGCTGAGTGCTAGTTGTTCTCTGGTATAGTGTGCATGGACCCTTTGTGGATAGGGGGTCTCAGGGGGAAGAAGAGTACCCCTAGCATTGGCTGGGAGGTACCAATGAAGTCACAACAGACGATAAGTAGGAGTTGGATGGAGCGCGCATGGGACAATGACTCGGAGCTGTCACCTTGGGCTACGATACACATGCGTTTATTTTGAATGGTAGATTAATATTGTTCTTGCACTTTCATTACTGTACTTCTATTGTGTAAAGAAATGTGTTTTACTCAACGTTTTTAATCAAGAATGTAAAGTCATCGTAGCTTTACGCTCGCTGCATTTGAATTGATTTCCTTGGCAGCTCGATCCCTGATTGATATGATTGTTCTGTTTTGTTTTATTGATTACTAAGAAGAGATTGTGCTTTTTCTTCCATCCTTATCCCTAAATCATCATTCCATGCTTGAATAGTCAGCCAGGATCCGAATCGACTGTCATCACTTCGGTGTTCATAAACCTATAGATTCTAATGCCCTTCTTTTCTGTGCATGGATTATGAGCGAAGGATAATTTTGCCCAACTGTCTACCCCTTTCTTATCTCTGCGTTGATTGTTCCTAGTTGAATTATTGTCTTGTGCCTTCTTGCAATTGAATGCCTCTACATTTTGTTTATCTTTTCGCTCTGCGATCAACTCAATACCCTCTGCGTTTTTAGAGGGTATTTTATTCTCTGAGATTTTCATGACAGTTCCCAGCTCTTGAATGGAAAAATATCAGCGTTATCCACTTGAATGACAATGATTCTTTTTAAACCATTGTGACTATGATTAAATTCATTTATTTGAAAGTTACCCATTGTATGACAACATTGTTTTAGCTATTTGTGACTGCAATTGAATTTATTTATTGACTTTAAATGATTGAATGACAATGTTCCTTGTACCTAATTGTGTATGTGATTTGAATCTTCAGACAACATTTTTATTCACCTATTATTGCCTGTGAAATGGGTATAGCCATTTACATTTTGACTGTGAGTTATGTAGCCATTTGATTTCACAGCCACCAATTTTTATATAATGAATGCGAAATTTATATAGCCAATTCGAATGCGAAATTATGTATTGTCTGCGTTTTGATGGAAATGAATGTCTGCATTTTTATATGTGGAATTGAATGTCTATGTTTTTAATAGACAAATTGCATTTTAATAGACAACCTGGAATTGAATGCCTGCGATTTTTTTTTCACTTGATCAACAACAATTTTTTTTCTTACTTGAATGCCTACGTGTTCACTGTGGGCTGGGCAACGATCCACCTTTCTTAGCCTTTAGTCACCCTGCAAATTCATCTCTATTGTGCCATCTTTACCATTTATGCACTCTGCCTGTTACATATGTCTTGGACTATGTTTTATGACTTCGACCACGTCTTGATGTGGGTCAGTGATTTATATCTCCCCTGGTAGCGAATTTATTATACTCAGAGTTATACTGTGAATTTAATATATACATTGGAAAGACAACATGAATGGGACAACGTGAAAATAGATATCAACAGGTGGGACAATGTAATTATCAATACGATTTTGCATATGATTATAGATATATTAATATCGATATGTTGAACAATGTCTATACATAACCGACAACGATTTTATATAATAGACTGCAAGTTTTTATATTTGTTCGACAACAATTTTATACTTGATTGACAAAATTTTATTTGATGACAACGATTACCATATTTTGATAAACAACATGCCTCATAATCACAGACAACCACTTAAGGTATTCATAGGCAGCGAATTTATTGGGTTTAAATAGTATATTTTTTAATAACGATTTCCTTTTTATAATAACGATTATTGAAATGTTTATAGAGTCTAATATCTCCCTTGAAATGTAATTCACAACGATATATTACTCAGATATTTTAGTAATATTTACACAACGATGTTAGTAATGTTACACAATGATTATATAGTCATCAATCTAATTACTTATGCATTGGGATTTGCAATGAATAAAATTTATATAAGACAACTATTGAATTATCTAATAGACAACGAATACACACTTGAATGACAACAATTTATCTAGACAACAATTTCTTTGATTAATCCCTTACTTATATAGTAATTTATTGTTATTTCCTTGTCATTTACTTTATATCGTTAACCCCTTATGATTGGACAACGATCACTTGATTGTGGACAACAAGTGTACATGGCTTTATTGATTGATTTCTTGTTGATATATAGCACGTGGTTCGACGACATTAATGGTCGTGATTATATTAATGGACATGGTTAGACACCATTAATAGTACTTGATTTATTAATGGACCGAATTATTGTTATGGGACAACGATATCTTTGTTAGATATATTAATTCACAGTTATGATAACGCTTATGATAATAGTAACATTTATAATAGTTCACTCCTTCACACTTAGAAATCACGCTTAACAAATAATGGCTTATGATTTGTTGGTGAAGTCGTTTAATAGCTTGCACAATTTAATTTGAGTGATGTCTTCTTGCGTCGTGTCGGCTTTTTGCTTGGGTGCATGGGTATCATCCTCTTGTCAGTTATTTCGGTCTCCTAGCGCGTTGGATTTTTTGTGAGTCTATGGTCCAGATAGGTTATGTTGCGTCAAGGTTACTGTCACGCCTATCACCCGGCGACAGAATGATTCCTGATGAGGGGATCATTGCGCCCCCTAATGGATAGAAGCGAATGATAACTTGGCCAGAGTCTGTGCTTTTCGTTGTGGGCGTTTGTTTGTTGTAGTTGATGTGGGTGTTTGGGTGGTAACACCTTCATGCATTGGTTTTGTGCGCCATAGAGGTTTCTAGTTACTGGTTGTTGAGGCCATTGTGTCGGGATTGTGGATGATGTCCTTTAGCTTGTAGGCATTGTCGTGTTTGTGTCGGGCGAGTAGTCATTTCTATTTGTCTTAATTTTTGTCTGTTTCACCGAGTTGCTCGATGTGCTATTGTGTTGAGTCGTTGTGGTTTTTTGCCTGATCTGCATGCATGATGTTCGTCTTCAGGTTGTATGGTTTAATTTTTTTCGTTGTTGCCTTTCTACCTAAAAAAAATAAAAAATTGCACTTTTTGCTTCGCTTGTAGTTGTAACGATTAGGGTCGTTACATGACGTGCAGTAAATGCACGTCGCTTCCATCACCTGGTCTATTCAATTTGAAGTATGATACATCCCAACAAGTATTACATTCACCAATCAATTAAACCATGTATTCAATTCCAAACCATTTGAAATCTGCGACGATATCCCTTGAATAGTGCGCCACCCAATATCATTTACACGTTAACCCTTGCCATAATTCTATGCCATAACACATATTGAATTGCTATATGTGCCCCATTCAAATATAATGAAATTAGCATAGACCACTAACCAACAATAGCATAATAGTTAGGACTAACACTAATATGTTTTAACTTTTCCATTTGCATATAATCCTTTATCATAGCTCAACATATAACTCCTTTCCCTTTAGGATTTTTTTCATAGGTTTTTCTTCCTTTTTTTTTTATTATGATATCACTAAAGTATCTCTTGCATATATGTGGCTAGGTAATCGATCAAAATGATTAGCGACATGGTTAAATCATATAAACTGTAAATAACATGCTCCTCATAAGCACAAATTTTTTTTTGGATCACAAAAATAATTCCACAAAAATGCTTCATCCACCTGTTACCATGTCAAAATGAAACCAAGACTGCATTGTCAACCATGTAGGACTATGTAGGAAGCATAGAAAACATCAGCAAAACATGTATAATATGTATATCCTTGCGCCTCTAGTCTACAAGGGTGTCCCACGTCCTACTAGTATTATATTATTAACATAGTTAAATAATAGGGCTTTAGCAATACTTTGCGGGCATAATTCATTGTTACGATTTTAATCGTCAACAAGAGTTTGATGATTATTGTTCATACCACGGGATTCATAGAGAGAAGACAGTTCCAAGAACACCATAAGAAAATGGTGTGTCAGAAAGGATGAACAAGGAAATCATGGGGCGTGAAAGGAGTATGAGATTGCATACTGGTTTGCCCTTACAGTTATGGGTAGATGCTGTAGATACCATTGTTTACTTAATAAAAAGAGGAACTTCAAGTTATTTGGATGGTGTAATTACAGAGGAGGCATGGACAGGTAAAAATGTTCACTATTCCTTTTTGAAGACTTTCGGTTGTCAAGCATTTGTCCATATTGATAAAGAAAATAGAACAAAGCTTGAGACAAAATCTAAGAAGTGTACCTTTATTGGATACAATGTTAATAATTTTGGTTATCGCTTATGGGATTATGAAAATCACAAAATCATTAGGAGTAGAGATGTCATATTAAATGAGAAGGTCATTTACAAAGATCAGTTACAGGGAAAGAAACATGAAAACAAAAAACTAGAATACAGAGTGCTTGATGAGATCATTGAAAAATAAATTCCAAAGGAACCAGAAAATCAAAATGTACAACAATAGGAGGAACATGTACCTCAAACTTCTACAAGTGTTGTTAGAAGATCTACCAGGTTAAGTAGACCCCCTGAACAATACTCTCTTTCATTGTATTATTTATTGTTGACTGATTCCAGTGAACCAAAATGTTATGAAGAGGCAATGTAGGTAGACACCAAAACTAATTGGGAGCAAGGAATGAAAGAGGAAATTGATTCCCTGGTAAATAACCAGACTTGGGATTTGGTTCAGTTTCAAGAAAAAGAGCATTGCAGAATAAATGGATTTACAAGTTGAAGGAAGAATATGGAGGAGAAAAGTGGTACAAGTCTATATTTGTTGTAAAGGGGTTTGCACAAAAGAAAGGTATAGATTTTGATGAAATATTTTCTCCTATTGTTAAAATGAATTCAATTAGGACTATTTTAAGTCTTGTGGAAGTAGAAGATTTTCATCTTGCACAGTTATATGTAAAAGCAACTTTTCTCCAAGGGGATTTGTAGGAAGAGATTTATATGAAGAATCCACAGGGGTATGAGGTCAAAGGAAAGGACAATTTGGTATGCAGGTTGAAGAAGAGATTGTATGGCCTAAAGCAAGCTCCAAGGCAATGTTATTTGAAGTTTGACAGGTTTATGACAAAACAAGGTTATAGCAGATGTCATTATGAACATTGTGTTTATTTTAAAAGGATAGAAAATGGAAATATATTATCCTTCTATTGTATGTAAATGACATGCTTGTTGTAGCGTCTAATATGCATGATATAAATGTGCTCAAGAAGAAATTAGGTAATTCATTTGCAATGAAGGATTTGGGTGTTGCAAAGAAAATCCTTGGTATGAGAATAACAAGAGACAGGAAAAATCACAAATTGACATTGTCTCAGGGTGAGTACCTAGAGAAGGTGTTGGAGAGGTTTAGAATGCAGAATGAAAAACCAGTTAGTACACCTTTGGCCAACCATTTCAAATTAACTAAGGAAATGTGTCCCAAGACACATGAGGAGATATAATACATGTCCAGGGTCCCTTATTCATCAACAATTGGAAGCTTTATTTATGCGATGGTTTGCACAAGACCAGATATTGCACATGCAGTGGGAGTTGTGAGCAGGTTTATGAACAATCCAGGTAAAGAACATTGGGAGGCAGTAAAGTGTATTATCAGGTATTTGAGAGGTACTACTACTCATGCATTATGTTTTGGAGGTTCAGACACTGTTCTACAGGGATATGTTGATTCATATATGGCATGTGATAAAGATAGCAGGAGGAGCACCATAGGGTATGTTTTTACTATAGGTGGAACAACAATAAGTTGGATTTCAAAACTACAAAAGGTTGTTTCACTTTCAACAATAGAGGCAAAGTATGTTTCTGCTACAGAGGCTAGTAAAGAGATGATTTGGTTACATAGGTTTATGGAATAATTGGGAAAGAAGAAGGAGAATAATAGGTTGTACTATGGCAGTGAGAGTGCCATTCATCTTGCAAAGAACTCAGCCTTGCATTCGAATACTAAGCATATACAACTCAGGTACCATTTCATACGATCCATCTTGGAATATGGACATTTGAAGTTGGAAAAGATACACACTAGCTAGAATCCTACAGACATGTTAACTAAGGGAGTAACCATGGAGAAAATGAGTTCCTGCTCAGGTTCATTTGGTCTTCAAACATGAAGGTGAATATGAGAAATTTTCCAGGTCCAAGAAGGATCATAGTCTAGTAGATATAACAACAATGGAGTTGTTGAGATCAGTCTCCAAGTGGGATATTGTTGGTTGTGGAGCCTGATTATCTTCCCGATTCAGAGGTTTTTGTTTCAACCATGTTTATACCCCATGAAGACTTTACACCCTGGAAGAATGTACACTCCTCCACGCGGGGAGGGGGGGGTTACCCCCCCTGCAGGGTCTGGGGGCAAGCAGGCCCCCGGGGGACAACATTCCCTGAAGGAAATTTTTTCTTGTAAATGTATACTGTAATTTGATAGTAAATCTAGACTGTTCATTATAAGGTCATAGATCTGACGGTAGAATTTATTCTAGGGTTTTTTTTCCCTATAAGGAAACCCTCTTTTATGAGGGAAATGTATTGTGGCTATGTATTATTATGAATATTGTATTCTGAGATAGGAGACTGTGAGAGAAAGAAGAGGAAGTTACAATGGGTTTTCTATAGGTTGTATCCCTTCAATTGCTGGATAATAATAAAGGAAGGACCTGACAATTTATATGGTGGACATAGCCCACACTAGGTGAACCATGTATATTTGTGTCTCTATTGTATTGCCTATCTTCTGTGTTTTATTTCCGCATTTTTTTTATTTTATTGCTCCACGATCCTATTTTTCTAACACAAGACTGCATTTAAGATGAGATTCAGACACTATGAGTTCACAGTTTTACAGTTTGGATTAATGAATGCCCCGGGGGTATTCATGAGTTTGATGAATGGGGTGTTCTGTGAATACTTGGACAAGTTTTTTCAAGTATTTATTCATGACATAATTATTTATTCTTAGATGAAAGAAGACCATGACAAACACTTGATATTGGTTCTACAATGTATAAGAGAAAACAAATTGTATGGGAAGATATCAAAATGTTCTTTTTACCAATCAAAGTTTCATTGCTTGGGACATATCATATCTGGTGAAGGTATCACTATGGATCCAACGAATGAAGAGGCCATTATGGAATAGACAACACTGACAAACGTATAAGAATTACGTAGCTTAATGGGTTTAGTAGGATATTATAGATGATTCATCGAGGTTTTTTCAAAGATAGCAAATTCAATCACGGAATTACAAAAGAAAAATAGGAAGTTCGTTTGGACAGAGAAATGTGTAAATACTAACCTTGTACAATATCTACTGCAAACAGATATTCAGAAAAGAACATAAAATATACAATGGTAAATACAAACGTTACACAAAGATTTTTCCCCTGGAAACCCAAATCGGGGAAACCAGCATATTCTATATTATTCATTGTGATACATTGTTTACAATAAAATATACATATAGGCGCCAACGACATCCAAAAACCTAACCCAATGACCTAGATTAGTCCAAAAACCTAATTCCTTAACCGGAAATATAAAACCATCAGCAAAAAACCATGTGTCGAAAAACCACCTAAATACATGACACATTTCCCGAGGCAGGTGTCGTGTTTCCCGAGGCAGGTGTCACCTAAATACATGACACAACTACTCATGCAAAGAATATAACACATACCCAACATTCTCCCACTTGTTGTTTTCTTTGCATACAGGGGGTTACAGGGTTACATAGTAAAAAATCCAGGGCAACAATGCCCATGGATCCTCTACACCAAGAGAACTTCTCAATGCTCACAGATTTTGTTAATGAGTCCGAAACATTCTTCAAAGTGTCCACCTTCATCAGTGATACTCTATTTTCTTCAATCATGTCTCTCACAAAGTGATATTGAACATCAATGTGCTTTGTCTTTGAATGAAAAGCAGGGTTCTTCACGAGAAAAATTACACTCTGACTGTCACACTCTATCCTTACAACTTGTTATACCAACCCAATACCTAAACACAATATTTGTAACCATATTGCTTCCTTACTTGCATGAGTGGCTGCCATGTATTAAACTTTTGTAGTTGAAAGTGCCACTACAGTCTGTCTTTTGCTCATCCAACTTATTGCTCCTCCAAACAGGTTAAACACATACCCGCTTGTAGATCTCCTATGATCCAGATCTCCAACCCAGTCTGCATCCACAAAGCCATGTATCTCCACCACTCTGTCTAATTGCGGTCTTCCTTCATAGCACAATCCATATATAACAGTGCCACACAAATACCCAAAAACCCTTTTTGCTGTTGTCCAATGTTCCTTCCCTGGTTTTGTCATATACCTGCTCAAAAATCCCACTGCATGTGCAATGTCAGGTCTAGTATAGACCATTTCATACATCAAACTGCCAACTTCACTCGCATATGGAACAAAAGACATGTCCTCCTCTTCTTCATGTGTCTTGGGACACTGATCCACAGATAACTTTACACCAACAGGAATAGGAGCCTTCACCGGTTTACATTCCTGCATATTAAACCTCTGCAATATTGTCTCGACATATTTTCTTTGATTTAACCATAGTTTCCTCCTTTTTCGATCTCTTTTAATTTCCATGCCCGGAATGAAATTTGAAGCACCGAGATCCTTCATGTCGAATTTAGAGGACAACTGAGTTTTCACATCCTGGATAATCTTCTTGTTGTTTCCTATAAGCAACATGTCATCCACATACAAGACCAAATAAATCAAAGGATCACCAATTAATTTAAAATACACACAGTGATCCTCTTTGCTTCTTGTGAAGCCAAGTCCCAGCATATGAGTATCAAATTTTTGATACCACATCCTTGGTGATTGTTTTAAACCATACATGGAATTTTTAAGCTTGCATACCAACTCCTTATTTCCTTTCACAACATAACCTTCTGGTTGCTTCATATATATTTCTTCTTCCAGATCCCCATGCAGGAATGTTGTCTTCACATCCATATGTTCTATTTCAAAATCAAATGAAGCAACAACAAATAACATAAATATTATAAAGGTTAACTTGGCAACATGAGAAAAAATCTCACCAAAATCAATTCCCTCAACCTAGGAATAACCCTTTTCTACTAACCGAGCTTTGTATTTCTCCACTTTTCCTTCTGCATTCAGCTTCTTTTTAAATACCCATTTGCTTCCAATGGGATTTCTTCCAGTTGGAAACTCCACAAGATCCCAAGCTTCATTCTTATCCAAAGATGCCATTTCTTCTTCCATGGCCCTTTTCCAGAGATTTCCATCCTCTGAATCCACTGCCTCCCTAACAGTTCTAGGATCATCATCAGTGATAGACGAAGTAAAATTTGAATGGAAATCAGATGGACTATACCTTTCTGGTAGCCTTCTTTCTCAAACTGATCTCCTCAATACTGGAGTATGAGGATCTTCTTCTTTTGATTCATGTTCTTCTGTAGATTCTAATTCATCATCCTTTAAATCAAACTCTATCTTCTCTGGTTCTTCCTTACTTGGTAGGAATTCCTGTTTAACAACATCCTTCATTTCTCTAAATACCACATCTCGACTATACACTACCTTCTTAGTTTATGGGTTCCAAAGATTATAACCTTTGAGACCATATTTATATCTAATAAAGATACATTTTTTAGCCTTCTTATCCAACTTACTCCTATTTTACTTTGGAACATGAACATATGCATCGCAACCAAATACCTTAAGATGTGTGAGAGAAGGTTCCTTACCATTCCATACCTCTTGTGAAGTCATGTCATCCAATGCTGATGAGGGTGACATGTTGACCATATAACATGCAATACCCACTGTCTCTGCCCATAATTCTTTCCCTAACCCGACACCACTGAGAATGCACCTTGCTTTTTCCATCAGCATCCTGTTCATTATTTCTGCAACTCCATTCTACCGAGGTGTATAAGGAGTAGTCTTCTGCCTTGCTATACCTCACTTCTTACATAATTCTTCAAATTCATTCCCACAGAACTCTCCGCCATTATCTATCCTCAACACCTTAATTCTTTTCTCTGTTTGATTCTCAACAAGAGACTTAAACTCTCTAAACCTGTCAAAGACTTCAGATTTCTTCTTGAGGAAATATATCCAAGTTTTCCTCGATAAGTCATCTATAAATGAGACACAGTACATAGATTTTCCCAATGATGGGACTGACACAGGTCCAAAAACATCACTGTGAACTAGCTGTAAAATTCTTTTTTCCCTCGTTGCACCAGAGGGGAATCTTACCTGATTCTGCTTCCCATATAGACAATGTTCACAGAAATCAAAATCCAGAGAGTAGTTAGACATACCTTCAACCATACCTTTAACGTGTAGTAGTCGAAGACCCTTCTCTCCGATATGCCCTAGTCTTTGATGCCACAACATAACCTTTTCTCCAGATACTATAGGAGATCTTTCTTCTTCAACTCCAATATCAGGAACAATGGAGCTATTACACTCATCAATAATAGTGCTTTCTAGCAGCTTATATAGAGTTTCAAACTGAACTCCCTTCATCAACACCATTGCTCCTTGAACCATCCTACAAGTTCCCTTTTCAAATATTGTTTTTACCCTTGCATATTCCATTTTGCTTACATAAATCAAAATTCTGGCCATACCTGGGATGTGCAGAACACCAAGCAGTGTTATAATCCTTCCATCTATGAGCCTCAACTTGACCCTTCCTCTTCCTATGATTCTAGTTGTCGAATCATTACCTAAGAAAACATTACCTCCATCATACTTTTCATATTCATAGAACCACTCCCTGTGGGGAGTCATATGAAAGGATGCACCAAAGTCAACCAACCATGCCTCATGATTTGCATGTGTGATTGAAGAGGCCAAGTATGCATCCCCTCCTTCCTTGGAGGTATTTTCTTCTGTAGAAGAAGATTCTTTAGATCCCTTCTTTTTCTCAACTTTGGATCTACACTGCTTCTTGTAGTGCCCTTCTTTTCCACATCTCCAACATACCCTTGCAAAATTTTTGGGATATTTTAGATCTACCCTTAGACTTAGATCACCCACTTGAGAAATTATATCTATTTCTTTCTTGGGAACGTCCTCTTGCAAATAATGCATCTGTACTATGTCCTTCCATATTCTTCTGTCTCATCTCCTCTAGCAACAAGGATGAGACCACTTCTTCAAACTTCAAAGAAGTTGTATTACTACCTATGGCCACAACTAGACTATCCCACGAGTCTGGTAAAGAACACAACAAACTAATACATTTATCTTCATCTGAAATTTTAATATCAACAGATACTAATTGACTTACCACAGTATTGAAGGCGTTCAAATGATCTTCCATTGAGTCTCCATCTCTCATCATTAGGTTATACAACTTCTTTCTCAGGAATAGTTTATTTACCAGGGACTTAGACTGATACAAATTCCCTAACTTTTCCCATAAATACTTGGTTGTAGCTTCCTTTGACACATTCAGTAATACTAAACCAGAGATACACAGTCGGATTATGCTCTTTGCCTTCCGATCCAACTTTTTCCAGCCATCTGCAGAAGTTCCTGTAGGTGCAGTACTTGGATCTACCGTGTCCATTGATCTCTGACCACCAACAGATCTTCCATCTTGAGCTTCCACAACTCAAAACCTTTCCCATTAAAATTCTCGATCTCCATCTTCGAATTGCTTGCCATTTCTTTTCACCTGAAGAACAATACCACAGATCTCCCACTGTAACAAGGCTTATCACAGTCCCGAGCCAAACCCTTGACCACAAAGGCGTCCCCCTGAATCCAATAAAGCTATGATACCAAATGTAAATACTAACCTTGTACAATATCTACTGCAAACATATATTCAAAAAAGAACAGAAAAGATACAATGGCAAATGCAAACATTACATAGAGATTTTTTCCCTGGAAACCCAAACCGGAAAAACCAACATATTCTATATTATTCATTGTGATACATTGTTTACAATAGAATATACATATAGAAGCCATTGGCATCCAAAAAACTAACCCAATGACCTGGATTAGTCCAAAACCCTATTTCCTTAACCGGAAATAGAAAACCATCGGCAAAAAACCATGTGCCGAAAAACCACCTAAATACATGACACATTTCAAGAGGAAAAAAATATTTTCCTGAGGCAGGTGTCACATTTCCCGAGGTAGGTATCACCTAAATACATGACACTACTACTCGTGAAAATAATATAACACATACCCAACATTCTCCCACTTGTTGTTTTATTTGCATATAGGGGGTTACAGGGTTACATAGTCAACAATCCAGGGCAACAATGCCCATGGATCCTCTACACCAAGAGAACTTCTCAGTCCTCATAGATTTTGTTAATGAGTCTGAAACATTCTTCAAAGTGTCCACCTTCATCGGTGATACTTTCTTTTCTTCAATCATGTCTCTCACAAAGTGATATTGAACATCAATGTGCTTTGTCTTTGAATGATAAGCATGGTTCTTTGCTAGAAAATTGCACTATGACTGTCACACTCTATCCATATAGCTTGTTGTACCAACCCAATACCTGAACACAATCTTCGTAACCATATTGCTTCCTTACTTGCATGAGTGGATTCCATGTATTCAACTTCTGTAGTTGAAAGTGCCACTACAGCCTCTCTTTTGCTCATCCAACTTATTGCTCCTCCAAATAGGTTAAACACATACCCGCTTGTAGATATCCTATGATCCATATCTCCAGCCCAGTCTACATCCACAAATCCATGTATATCCACCACTCTGTCCAATTCCAGTCTTCCTTCATAGCACAATCCATAGCTAGTAGTGCCACACAAATACCTGGAAGCCCTTTTTACTGCTGTCCAATGTTCCTTCCATGGTTTTGACATATACCTGCTCAAAAATCCCACTACATGTGCAATGTCCGGTCTAGTACAGACCATTGCATACATCAAACTGCCAACTGCACTTGCATATGGAACATGAGACATGTCCTCCTCTTCTTCATGTGTCTTGGGACACTGATCCACATATAAATTTACACCAACAGGAATAGCAACCTTGACCGGTTTACATTCCTGCATATTAAACTTCTACAATATTGTCTCGACATATTTTCTCTGATTTAACCATAGTTTCCTTCCTTTTCGATCTCTTTTAATTTCCATGCCCATAATGAAATTTGAAGCACCGATATCCTTCATGTTGAATTTAGAGGACATCTGAGTCTTCACATCCTGGATAATCTCCTTGTTGTTTCCTATCAGCAACATGTCATCCACATACAAGACCAAATAAATCAAATGATCACCAATTAATTTAAAATACACACAGTGATCCTCTTTGCTTCTTGTGAAGCCAAGTCCCAGCATATAAGTATCAAAATTTTGATACCACATCCTTGGTGATTGTTTTAAACCACACGGGGACTTTTTCAGCTTGCATACCAACTCCTTCTTTCCTTTCACAACATAACCTTCTGGTTGCTTCATATAGATTTTTTCTTCTAGATCCCCATGCAGGAATGTTGTCTTCACATCCATATGTTCTATTTCAAAATCAAATGCAGCAACAAAATATAACACAAATATTATAGACGTTAACTTGGAAACAATAGAAACAATCTCACCAAAATCAATACCCTCATCCTGGGAATAACCCTTTGCTACTAACTGAGCTTTGTATTTCTCCACTTTTCCTTCTGCATTCAGCTTCTTTTTAAATACCCATTTTCTGCCAATGGTCTTTCTTCCAGTTGGAAAATCCACTAGATCCCAAGCCTCATTCTTATCCAAAGATGCCATTACTTCTTTCATGGCCCTTTTCCAGAGATTTCCATCCTCTGAATCCACTGCCTCCCTGACATTTCTAGGATCATCATTAGTAATAGACAAAGCAACATTTTAATGAAAATCAGATGGACTATACCTTTCTAGTAGCCTTCTTTCTCGAACCAATCTCCTCAATACTGGAGTATGATGATCTTCTTCTTCTGATTCATGTTCTTTTGTAGAGTCTGATTCATCGTCCTTTAAATCAAACTCTATATTCTCTGGTTCTTCCTTACTTGGTAGGAATTCCTGTTTAACAACATCCTTCATTTCTCTAAATACCACATCTTGACTATACACTACCTTCTTAGTTTATGGGTTCCAAATATTGTAACCTTTGAGACCATATTTATATCCAATAAAGATACATTTTTCAGCCTTCTTATCCAGCTTACTCCTATTTTCCTTTGGAACATGAACATATGAATCATAGCCAAATACCTTAAGATGTGTGAGAGAAGGTTCCTTACGAGTCCATACCTCTTGTGGAGTCATGTCATCCAATGCTGACGAGGGTGATATGTTGACCAGATAACATGTAGTACACACTGCCTTTGCCCAGAATTCTTTCCCTAACCCGACACCACTGAGCATGCACCTTGCTTTTTCCATCAACGTCTTGTTCATCCTTTCTGCAACTCCATTCTATTGAGGTGTATATGGAGTAGTATTATGCCTTTCTATACTGCACTTCTTACATAATTATTCAAATTCATTCTCGCATAACTCTCCGCCATTATCTGTCCTCAACACCTTAATTCTTTTCTTTGTTTGATTCTCAACAAGAGCCTTAAACTCTCTAAACCTGTCAAAGACTTCAGATTTATTCCTGAGAAAATATATCCAAGTTTTCCTCAAGAAGTCATCTATAAATGAGACATAGTACATAGATTTTTCCAATGATGGGACCGACACAGGTCCAAAAACATCACTATGAACTAGCTGTAAAATTCCTTCTTCCCTCATTGCACCAGAGGGGATTCTTACTCGATTCTACTTCCCATATAGACAATGTTCACATAAATCAAAATCAAGAGAGAAATTAGACATACCTTCAACCATACCTTTACCATGTAGTAGTCGAAGACCCTTCTCTCCGATATGCCCCAGTTTTTGATGCCACAACATAACCTTTTCTCCAGAGACTATAGGAGTTCTTTCTTCTTCAAATCCAATATCAAGAACAATGAAGCTATTACACCCATCACTAATAGTGCTTCCTAGCAAATTATACAGAGTTCCAAACCGAACTCCCTTCATCAACACCATTTCTCCTCGAACCATCCTGCAAGTTCCCTTTTCAAATATTGTTTTTACCCCTGCATCTTCCATTTTTCTTACAGAAATCAAATTTTTTCCCATACCTAGGATGTGCAGAACACCAGGTAGTGTTCTAATCCTTCCATCTATGAGCCTCAACATTACCCTTCCTCTTCCTATTATTCTGGTTTTCGAATCATTACCTAAGAAAACATTACCTCCATCATACTTTTCATATTCGCAGAACCACTCCCTGTGGGGAGTCATATGAAAGGATGCACTAGAGTCAACCAACCATGCCTCATGATCTACATGTGTGCTTGAAGAGGCCAAGTACACATCCACTCCTTCTTCCTTGGAGGTCTTTTCTTCCGTAGAAGAAGATTCTTCAGACCCCTTCTTTTTCTCAACTTTGGTTCTACACTACTTCTTGTAGTGCCCTTCTTTTCCACATCTCCAACACACCCTTACAAACTTTCTGGGAGATTTAGATCTACCCTTAGACTTAGATCTCCCACTTGAGAAATTAGATCTATTTCTTTCCTGGGAACGTCCTCTTGCAAATAATGCATCTGTGCTATGTCCTTCCATATTCTTCCGTCTCATCTCCTCCGACAATAAGGATGAGACCACTTCTTCAAAATTCAAACAAGTTGTATTACTACCTATGGCCACAAGCAGACTATCCCACGAGTCTGGTAAAGAACACAAAAAACTGATACATTTATCTTCATCTGAAATTTTAATATCAACAGATACTAACTGACTTACCATAGTATTGAAGGCATTCAAATGATCTGCCACCTAGTCTCCATCTCGCATCCTTAGGTTATACAACTTCTTTCTCAGGAATAGTTTATTTTCCAGGGACTTAGACTGATACAAATTCCCCAACTTTTCCCATAAATCCTTGGCTGTAGCTTCCTTTGACACATTCATTAATACTGAATCAGAGAGACACAGTCGGATTGTTCTCTTTGCCTTCCGATCCAACTATTTCCAGTCATCTGCAAAAGATCCTGTAGGTGTAGTACCTGGATCTACCACGATCCACTGATCTCTGTCCACCAATAGATCTTCCATCTTGAGCTTCCACAGCTCAAAAATTTTCCCATTAAACTTCTCAATCTCCATATTCGAATTGCTTGCCATTTCTTTTCACCTGAAGAACAATACCGAAGATCTCCCACTGTAACAAGGCTTATCACAGTCCCAAGCCAAACCCTTGACCACAAAGGCATCCCCCTAAAGCCAATAAAGCTTTGATAACAAATGTAAATACTAACCTTGTACAATATATACTACAAAAAGATATTCAGAAAAGAACAGAAAAGATACAATGGAAAATACAAACATTACACAGAGATTTTTCCCCTGGAAACCCAAACCAGGAAAACCAACATATTCTATATTATTCATTGTGATACATTGTTTACAATACAATATACATATAGGAGCCAACGATATCCAAAACCCTAACCCAATGACCTGGATTAGTCCAAAACCCTAATTCCTTAACTGGAAATAGAAAACCATCGGCAAAAAACCATGTGCCGAAAAACCACCTAAATACATGACACATTTCCCAAGGCATACTTTTTTTTCCCAAGGTAGGTGTCACATTTCCTGAGGTAGGTGTCACCTAAATACATGACACTACTACTCGTGCAAAGAATATAACACATACCCAACATTCTCCCACTTGTTGTTTTCTTTGCATACAGGGGTTTACAGGGTTACATAGTCAACAATCCAGGGCAACAGTGCCCATGGATCCTCTACACCAAGAGAACTTCTCAGTGCTCACAGATTTTGTTAATGAGTTTGCAACATTCTTCAAAGTGTCCACCTTCATCGGTGATACTTTCTTTTCTTCAACCATGTCTCTCACAAAGTGATATTGAACATCAATGTGCTTTGTCTTTGAATGATACACAGGGTTCTTCACGAGAAAAATTGCACTCTGACTATCACACTCTATCCTTACAACTTGTTGTACCAATCGAATACTTGAACACAATATTTGTAACCATACTTCTTCCTTACTTGCATGAGTGGCTGCCATGTATTCAACTTCTGTAGTTGAAAGTGCCACTATAGCCTGTCTTTTGCTCATCCAACTTATTGCTCCTCCAAATAGGTTAAACACATACCTGCTTGTAGATCTCCTACGATCCATATCTCCAGCCCAGTCTGCATCCACAAAGCCATGTATATCCACCACTCTGTCCAATTCCAGTCTTCCTTCGTAGAACAATCCATAGCTAGCAATGCCACACAAATACCTGAAAACCCTTTTTACTATTGTCCAATGTTCCTTCCCTGGTTTTGACATATACCTGCTCAAAAATCCCACTGCATGTGCAATGTCCAGTCTAGTACAAACCATTGAATACATCAAACTGTCAACTGCACTCGCATATGAAACAAAAGACATGTCCTCCTCTTCTTCATTTGTCTTGGGACACTGATCCACAAATAACTTTACACCAACAAGAATAGGAGCCTTCACTGGTTTACATTCCTGCATATTAAACCTCTGCAATATTGTCTCGACATATTTTCTTTGATTTAACCATAGTTTCCTCCTTTTTCGATCTCTTTTAATTTCCATGCCCAGAATGAAATTTGAAGCACCGAGATCCTTCATGTCGAATTTAGAGGACAACTGAGTTTTCACATCCTGGATAATCTTCTTGTTGTTTCCTATCAACAACATGTCATCCACATACAAGACCAAATAAATCAAAGGATCACCAATTAATTTAAAATACACACAGTGATCCTCTTTGCTTCTAGTGAAGCCAAGTCCCAGCATATGAGTATCAAATTTTTGATACCACATCCTTGGTGATTGTTTTAAACCATACATGGAATTGCGTAGCTTAATGGGTTTAGTAGGATATTATAGATGATTCATCGAGGTTTTTTCAAAGATAGCAAATTCCATCACGGAATTAAAAAAGAAAAATAGGAAGTTCGTTTGGACAGAGAAATGTGTAAATACTAACCTTGTACAATATCTACTGCAAACAGATATTCAGAAAAGAACATAAAATATACAATGGTAAATACAAACATTGCACAGAGATTTTTCCCCTGGAAACCCAAATCGTTGAAACCAGCATATTCTATATTATTCATTGTGATACATTGTTTACAATACAATATACATATAGGCACCAACGGCATCCAAAACCCTAACCCAATGACCTAGATTAGTCCAAAAACCTAATTCCTTAACCGGAAATAGAAAACCATCGGCAAAAAACCATGTGCCGAAAAACCACCTAAATACATGACACGTTTCCCGAGGCAGGTGTCATGTTTCCCGAGGCAGGTGTCACCTAAATACATGACACAACTACTCATGAAAAGAATATAATACATACCCAACATTCTCCCACTTGTTGTTTTCTTTGCATACAGGGGGTTACAGGGTTACATAGTAAAAAATACAGGGCAACAATGCTCATGGATCCTCTACACCAAGAGAACTTCTCAATGCTCACAGATTTTGTTAATGAGTCTGAAACATTCTTCAAAGTGTCCACCTTCATCAGTGATACTCTATTTTCTTCAATCATGTCTCTCACAAAGTGATATTGAACATCAATGTGCTTTGTCTTTGAATGAAAAGCAGGGTTCTTCGCGAGAAAAATTGCACTCTAACTTTCACACTCTATCCTTACAACTTGTTATACCAACCCAATACCTGAACACAATCTTTGTAACCATACTGCTTCCTTACTTGCATGAGTGGCTGCCATGTATTAAACTTCTGTAGTTGAAAGTGCCACTACAGTCTGTCTTTTTCTCATCCAACTTATTGCTCCTCCAAACAGGTTAAACACATACCCGCTTGTAGATCTCCTATGATCCATATCTCCAGCCCAGTCTGCATCCATAAAGCCATGTATCTCCATCACTCTGTCCAATTCCGATCTTCCTTCATAGCACAGTCCATAGCTAGCAGTGCCACACAAATACCTGAAAGCCCTTTTTACTGCTATCCAATGTTCCTTCCATGGTTTTGACATATACCTGCTAAAAAATCCCACTGCATGTGCAATGTCCGGTCTAGTACAGACCATTGCATACATCAAACTGCCAACTGCACTTGCATATGGAACATGAGACATGTCCTCCTCTTCTTCATGTGTCTTGGGACACTGATCCACATATAACTTTACACCAACAGGAATAGGAACCTTGATTGATTTACATTCCTTCATATTAAACCTCTGCAATATTATCTCAACATATTTTCTCTGATTTAACAAGAGTTTCCTCCTTTTTTGATCTGTTTTAATTTCCATGCCCGGAATGAAATTTGAACCACCGATATCCTTGATGTCGAATTTAGAGGACAACTGAGTTTGCACATCCTGGATAATCTCCTTGTTGTTTCCTATCAGCAACATGTCATCCACATACAAGACCAAATAAATCAAATGATCACCAATTAATTTAAAATACACACAGTGATCCTCTTTGCTTCTTGTGAAGCCAAGTCCTAGCATATAAGTATCAAATTTTTGATACCACATCCTTGGTGATTGTTTTAAACCATACAATGACTTTTTCATCTTGCATACCCGCTGCTTCTTTCCTTTCACAACATAACCTTCTGGTTGTTTTATATAGATTTCTTCTTCCAGATCCCCATGCAGGAATGATGTCTTCACATCCATCTGTTCTATTTCAAAATCAAATGCAGCAACAACAGATAACATAAATCTTATAGAGGTTAACTTGGCAACAGGAGAAAAAATCTCACCAAAATCAATTCCCTCAACTTGGGAATAACCCTTTGCTACTAACGAGCTTTGTATTTCTCCACTTTTCCTTCTGCATTCAACTTCTTTTTAAATACCCATTTGTTGCCAATGGGATTTCTTCCAATTGGCAACTCCACTAGATCCCAAGCCTCATTTTTATCCAAAGATGCCCTTTTCCAGAGATTTTCATCCTCTAAATCCACTGCCTCCCTGACAGTTCTAGGATCATCATCAGTAATAGAAAAAACAAAATTTGAATGGAAATCAAATGGACTATACCTTTCCAGTAGCCTTCTTTCTTGAACCAATCTCCTCAATACTAGAGTATGAGGATCTTCTTCCTCTGATTCATGTTCTTATGTAGAGTCTGATTCATCATCCTTTAAATCAAACTATATCTTCTCTGGTTCTTCCTTGGTAGGAATTCATGTTTAACAACATCCTTCATTTCTCTAAATACCACATCTCGACTATACACTACCTTCTTAGTTTCTGGGTTCCAAAGCTTATAACTTTTGAGACCATCTTTATATCCAATAAAGATACATTTTTCAGCCTTCTTATCCAGCTTAGTCCTATTTTCCTTTGGAACATGAACATATGCATCACAGCCAAATACTTAATATGTGTGAGAGAAGGTTCCTTACCAGTCCATACCTCTTGTGGATTCATGTCATCCAACGCTGATGAGGGTAATCTGTTGACCAGATAAAATGCAGTACCCACTGCCTCTGCCCATAATTCTTGCCCTAACATGACACCACTGAGCATGCACCTTGCTTTTTCCATCAATATCCTGTTCATCCTTTCTTGAACTCCATTCTGCTGAGGTGTATATGGAGTAGTCTTCTGCCTTGCTATATCACACTTCTTACATAATTCTTCAAATTCATTCCCACAGAACTCTCCGTCATTATCTTTCCTCAACACCTTAATTCTTTTCTCTGTTTGATTCTCAACAAGAGCCTTAAACTCTCTAAACCTATCAAAGACTTCAGATTTCTTCCTGAGGAAATATATCCAAGTTTTCCTCGATAAGTCATCTATAAATGAGACATAGTACACAGATTTTCCCAATGATGGGACCGACACAGGTCCAAAAACATCACTGTGAACTAGCTGTAAAATTCCTTCTACCCTTGTTACACCAGAGGGGAATCTTACCCGATTCTACTTCCCATATAGACAATGTTCACAGAAATCAAAATCTAGAGAGTAGTTAGACATACCTTCAACCATACTTTTACCGTGTAGTAGTCGAAGACCCTTCTCTCCGATATGCCCTAGTCTTTGATGCCACAACATAACCTTTTCTCCAGAGACTGTAGGAGTTCTTTCTTTTTCAACTCCAATATCAGGAACAATGGATCTATTACACGCATCACTAATAGTGCTTCCTAGAAGCTTATACAAAGTTCCAAACCAAACTCCCTTCATCAACACCATTGCTCCTCGAACCATCCTGCAAGTTCCCTTTTCAAATATTGTTTTTACCCCTGCATCTTCCATTTTTGTTATAGAAATCAAATTTCTGGCCATACCTAGGATGTATAGAACACCAGGTAGTGTTCTAATCCTTCCATCTATGAGCCTCAACTTGACCCTTCCTCTTCCTATGATTTTGGTTGTCGAATCATTACCTAAGAAAACATTACCTCCATCATACTTTTCATATTCGCAGAACCACTCCCTGTGGGGAGTCATATGAAAGGATGCACCAGAGTCAACCAACCATGCCTCATGATCTGCATGTGTGCCTAAAGAGGCCAAGTACACATCCTCTCCTTCTTCTCTGGAGGTCTTTTCTTCCGTAGAAGAAGATTCTTCAGATCCCTTCTTTTTCTCAACTTTGGATCTACACTGCTTCTTATAGTGCCCTTCTTTTCCTCATATCCAACATACCCTTACAAAATTTCTAGGAGATTTATATCTACCCTTAGACTTAGATCTCCCACTTGAGAAATTAGATCTATTTCTTTCCTGGGAACGTCATCTTGCAAATAATGAATCGGTGATATGTCCTTCCATATTATTCCGTCTGATCTCCTTCGACAACAAGGATGAGGCCACTTCTTCAAACTTCAAAGAAGTTGTATTACTACCTATGGACACAACCAGACAATCCCATGAGCCTGGTAAAGAACACAACAAACTGATACATTTATCTTCATTTGAAATTTTGATATCAACAGATACTAACTGACTTAACATAGTATTGAAGGCATTCAAATGATCTGCCACTGAGTCTCCATCTCTGATCCTTAGGTTATACAACTTATTTCTTAGGAATAGTTTTTTTACAAGGGACTTAGACTGATACAACTTCCCCAAAATTTTCCATAAATCCTTGGCTGTAGCTTCCTCTGACACATTCAGTAATACTGAATCAGAGAGACATAGTCTGATTGTGCTCTTTGCCTTTTGATCCAACTTTTTGCAGTCATCTGCAGAAGTTCCTGTAGGTGCAGTACCTGGATCTACGGCAATCCACTGATCTCTGTCCACCAATAGATCTTCCATCTTGAGCTTCCACAGCTCAAAAAATTTCCCATTAAACTTCTCGATCTCCATCTTCGAATTGTTTGCCATTTCTTTTCACCTGAAGAACACTACCGAAGATCTCCCACTGTAACAAGGCTTATCACAGTCCTGAGCCAAACCCTTGACCACAAAGGCATCCCTCTGAAGCCAATAAAGCTCTGATACCAAATGTAAATACTAACCTTGTACAATATCTACTGCAAATAGATATTCATAAAAGAATATAAAAGATACAATGGCAAATACAAACATTACACAGAGATTTTTCCCCTGGAAACCCAAACCGGGAAAACCAACATATTCTATATTATTCATTGTGATACATTGTTTACAATACAATATACATATAGGAGCCAGTAGCATCCAAAACCCTAACCCAATGACCTAGATTAGTCCAAAACCCTAATTACTTAACTAGAAATAGAAAACCATCGACAAAAAACCATGTGCCGAAAAACCACCTAAATACATGACATGTTTCCCAAGGCAGGTGTCATGTTTCCTGAGGTAGAAACTTTTTTCCCGAGGTAGGTGTCACCTAAATACATGAAACTACTACTCGTGCAAAGAATATAATGCATACCCAACATTCTCCCACTTGTTGTTTTCTTTGCATACAGGGGGTTACAGGGTTACATAGTCAACAATCCAGGGCAACAATGCCCATGGATCCTCTACACCAAGAGAACTTCTTAGTGCTCACAGATTTTGTTAAATAGTCTACAACATTCTTGAAAGTGTCCACCTTTATTAGTGATACTTTCTTTTCTTCAATCATGTCTCTCACAAAGTGATATTGAACATCAATGTGCTTTGTCTTTGAAAGATAAGTAGGGTTCTTCGCCAGAAAAATTGCAGTCTGACTGTCACACTCTATCCTTACAGCTTGTTGTACCAACCCAATACCTGAACACAATATTTGTAACCATACTGCTTCCTTACTTGCATGAGTGGCTCCCATGTATTCAACTTCTGTAGTTGAAAGTGCCACTACAACCTGTCTTTTGCTCATCCAACTTATTGCTCCTCCAAACAGGTTAAACACATACCCACTTGTAGATCTCCTATGATCCAGATCTCCAGCCCAGTCTACATCCACAAATCCATGTATATCCACTACTCTGTCCAATTCTGGTCTTCCTTCGTAGCATAATCCATAGCTAGCAGTGCCACGCAAATACCTGAAAACCCTTTTTACTGCTCTCTAGTGTTCCTTCCCTAGTTTTGACATATACCTGCTAAAAAATCCCACTGCATGTGCAATGTCTGGTCTAGTATAGACCATTGCATACATCAAAATACCAATTGCACTCGCATATGGAACATGAGACATGTCCTACTCCTGCAAAGAATATAACACATACCCAACAAAATGCACATAATCATTTCAAAGGCTCAAAGAGTTATTGATAATTGTACCGATATTGAAGGTCCCCGATATGTAAAAGGAATTCTTGGTATGCACAGACGCATCCAAGGAAGGTTTAGGTGGATTTTTTATGCAAGACAATCGAGTGATTGCTTACATTTCAAGGAAATTGAGAAAACATGAAGATAAATACACAACACATGGCTTGGAGTTATTAGCAATTGTATATTCCTTGAGACTGTGGAGACATTATCCGATTGGGTGAAAATTCGAATTAAAGATAGATCATTGTTGATTGCATCATATATTTGCACAGAGTGACTTGAACACACGACATAGGCATTGGTCAGAATTACTTAGCGAATACGACTTCGAGATTTATTACATTATAGGAACAATGAATATAGTAGCATATGCGTTGAGTAGGATACCACATATATTATCGATAATATCGCTTAATATGAATCTTCAAGAAAATATTTTAGCCTTACAAATTGATGATGATTGGTACAAGGACGTTAAGAATAGTATTGGACAAGATACCGTGATGGTACGGAAATATGAAGGTTATTCTTTTGACAACGATAGATTGATGAGGTATAAAAACATAATTTACGTACCGCCTAACAACAATTTAATAATTTTGATTCTAACCGAAGCTCATTGAGCAGTATACATGGCTCATCTGGGAGTCATGAAGATAAAGGAAAACCTTAAGCCTTTATTCTTCTGGAAAGGAATGAAAGTGGGCATAGTTGGTTACGTGGAGAGATGTATAGAATGTCAACAAGTGAAGGATGAACATAGACATCCAACAAGATTGTTACAACCACACACTATTCCTAAATCAAAATGGGAGGTCAATTTGATGGATTTTATTGTTGGATTTCCATTGACGACAAGGAGACACAATTCGATTTTTATGTTAGTTGACACTTTGACGAAGAGTGCACACTTTATTTCAGTGCGTACAACATATCAGGCACCATACATAGATAGATTTTTTGTTAGCGAGATTACATGGTGTGCCAAGAAGGATCATATCCGATCGAGGATCAATGTTTATAGGACGATTTTGGACCAGTTTCCAAGAGGCCTTGGGAACACAATTGAATTTTAGCACAACATATCACCCAGAGACAAACGGACAAACAAAAAGAATGAATTGGATTTTGGAGGATATTTTACATATGTATGTAATGGACCAACATAAGCGTTGAGAATACTTCTTTCCACTGCTAGAGTTTGCATACAACAACAATTACCAGAGTACGATTAAGATGGTGCCATTTGAGTTTCTTTAGGAGCAACTGTGTCAGACGCCGTTGAGTTGGGATCAACTTGAGGATAGGGTCCTGATAGGACTGGAAGTGATCCAAGAAATGGGAGAATAGATGCAATCAATAAGATAGAGGATTAAAGAAGCGCATGATCGAAAAAAGAGTTATGTTGATGTGCATCATGTTGACCGCAGTTATGAAGTTGGCGACAGAGTTTTCTTGCGGGTAAAACTGCATAAGAGTTCGATCAAGTTTGGAAAGGGTGCTAAACTCTCTTCTAGGTTTGTGTAACCTTTCGAGGTGGTGGGAAGAAAGGGACCTATGGATTATTGATTATCCTTTCCTGATTCTTTGATTTGTATGCACGATGCATTTCATGTATCTGTTTTGTGACATTATATTAGTGATCCATCACATGTTATTGACATGAGTTCTTTGCAAGTGTCAGACGAGGGTGCTCTCATGGTGGAGCCAATATTCATTCTGGACCATTGCAGTTGAGGAATACGATGTCGAATATTCGATCAGGTCAAGATCCAATGGGACAACTATAGTCCACACTCGGCTAGGAGGACACATATGAGATGCGTCAATAGTTTCCTTACTTGTTTGATAGATTATATATGTAGATCTATGTCTGATACATTTATTTACTTGCATTTATATACTGAACAAACTTCAGGACAAAGTTTAAAACAAGAGGGGGTGTATGTAACATCCCGCTTCATTGAGCACACTTTTATTGACATATTCTTTGATGACACTTGCATGCAAGTGATCTGGTTATGGTATGTTATGATTTCATTCGATTATGGGTTATATATGATGATTATGATGATGTATTGCGACTTATTTTTAATTTGATGTATATGTATTGACATATGCTATTGACGAGTTTCCTGAGTGTGCAGGACACATGATAGGTTATGGATGTTGATGGAATCAATGAACTTCCTTGGACTTCGGATTGAGTCAGAGAGTGAATTGTATTTGTTTGAGTATTTAATTTTACGCACATGTGATATATGATTGATATCAATATGATTTATGTATATGGATTATTGACAATGTTTTTGTCAGTGGATGTTTTCTTCATGATTCTTGCTAATCTGACTCACATAAGGAGTAAAGAGGCCATGCACATAAACCAAACATTGAGGGAGAGGTGTGGCAACGTCCCTGTCACAACCTACTATCACTCTTGTTGTGGTATGAACTATAGGCTAATGATTACCTAGTTCAATAGGTCCACGATGTCGTGAGAGCGGAGTGAGATAGTTTCTCATGAAGATTTCTAACAGGCACACAATAAGGAAAAGTCCTTATTCCTTATAAGCCCTTAGTCTCTCACAAGATCAACCAAGTGGTCTGTGGACTCCAAGGGTCAGAAAAACTTCCAAAACCAGTCTAAGGCGAATGGAACCCTTGGAGCATGAAGGTGCATCTTGAAGGGCACGTCGCGTAATTAAAACTTGAGTCAATAAATCTAGGTGACCTAGAAAACATTGAAATGATTGGACCTTGTTATAATAAAATAATTAAGCAAAAAATAAATTATTAATTATAAAGCCTAAAAAACGTCTAAGCTTAAGTCTAAGACTAAGTCTAAGTCTAAATTTAAATAAAGGACTAAATGAATTATGACATAAGTTAAAATATTTGAGAATATAATCAAACTTTGGGAAAAAGGGGAATAAAATTTAAAGGTTGGATAAAATGCGCACGTGTGCATGAAATTAATAAAATGGGTTTTAAAAATAGAAGAATTAATAATATGAGAGAATAGGTGTACACATAGAATAGTATCTTGAGTCAAGCTACCACTAGTCTAACTAGGAGAAGACTCCTAATCCAACTCCAACTAAGATCTAGTTAGGAGACACTCATTAAATGATAATTTGGGGAACAAATCAACAACTAAGAACGAAAATAGGAACACATTGGGGAATGTGAGGGAAATTGACTTTTTAAATAAAATAAAAATGGTAATTACTTGTGCAACTTGGGAAGAGTGTGACAAGTGTGTGGGTGAATAATCGTAATTAATTTAATTATTTGTGCATGAGGACATGTGTCAGTGAAGAAATTTCTATAAAACAAATGGTGTAGAAGGGAAATAGATCTCAGTTATTCTTGGTAATGTTATGCTACCAAAATTTTGTGGACTATGTTTTACTTGTGAGAGTTGGGATACCAAGCTTATAGAAAGAGTGAAAATTCTTCATTGCAAGGAAAGCCTTGGAACTATTGTTTGTTGGTTTTTTGTGTGTGGCCCCTTTGCCGCTCGGGGAGCTAAGGGGGAAGAAGAGTACCCCTAGCATTGGCTAAGAGGTACCAGTGAAGTTTGGTGATTAGCAAGTGAGAGAACAAGAGGAGCGCAAGTCTTTGAAGGACATTGTCAACTCTCCGTATTCTTGGTTCTGGTATTTTATTTCTGAAAATTTTATTGTAGTAAAAGTAAATTGTAAATTAGAGTTGTAAATCAGTGATGAACTATTTGTAACTATGGGTTAAATGGGTATATTTACTGAAGAGTTATTATGTAATCTAGAGATCAATTTTTATAGTTGCTACAATATTATTCTGCAATTTTGGAATACAAAGTTTGGGAGTTCATTGTAGATCTATGGTGTGCACCGAAATTTCAAGTTTATATTATCGCCGCAATTTAAACTACAACTAGAACATGATTCTTATTGTTCGCGATCAATTATTGTGAATTTGATTTATATATTATTTGGTCTCTGAAATAATTATGTGCAAACCCGAATTTGAAATCGGTGTGATGGGTAAAACTTAGATCACATTTCCGGAAGTAAAGTTCGTATAACCCTATTTCGAAAGTTGAAAATAGTTGGGTCTTGTAATATAATTTTCAATTTGGAAGTTTTTAAAATTATGTATGGCCATTGTAATATTTATTAAAACCAAATTGAAACATGGATGGTCGCGGTAAAATCTTTTGCTTTCCGAGAAGTTGAAAATGTTATAGTTGCGGCCAAGCAATTGGTAATTCGATTTTGAAATTGTTGGGTCGATGAAGATTTAAATCGTAGATGTAAATGTGTTGACCTGCACATAATAGATCTAGCTAAACAATGATACACACATTTGCAGAGAGAATTGGAAAAAGAAGAAGGAGAGAAAGAATGGAAATAATTCTCATTAATCGTTGTGAATAATGAATAATTTACACATGATATACTTGTATAACTCAATGAGTTCGACTTGAAGTGAACCAAGTCACCATAGTGGTGGTATAGAGTGATCTGGACACACACCAACAGTTACGGGAGTGAACTACCACCTATTCTAGTCTCTCAGGCAGTTACGGGAGTGAACTGCCACCTAGTTGAGTTAACTAGTCAACTAGTCTTCAGTTAACTCACTAAACAGAAAGTAGTGAGGAGTTAACTCAAGGAATCAAGGCTAATGTGCCACTTTAGTGATGATACCAAGGCAAGGTCAAATTAACATGGTGATGATCCCAGTGCAACATCTAAGCTCAACTCAATTAGTCAAACTGAAGTGTGAACTGAAAGAGAATATTCTCCAGGTGAAATATTCTCTCCTAAAATATAGGAGACCGGATAATGACTAATTATGACTAATAAACAAATAAAAACATTAGGAAAAATAAATCCTAGGTGTGTGTGAAGTAACTCCAACAGTAGATCCTTTTATTTTAAAAATTGTTGGTCGCTGGAAAATTTAAATGTTGACTCCATAGCAAGAAATTGGGGTCACTGCATATTTAATTATATCTCCGTGTTAGTTATATATACGAGCATTGCAACTTTAATTCCCACCTTGAAGTTAAGATCTCCTTGAGATTGATGTATTTTTAATTGAAGATTAGAGTCATTACAAAACGAATTTACCATCCGAAGTTTTGATATTCTAGAGTCGTTGTATTCATTGCAAACTTGAACTTTAAGTTGCCATGATCTCCAATTAATAACTTGCCTCTGGGAATTTTAACACTATAATGTTGTGGTATCAAATTTGGAATTAAAAATTATTTAACACTATTCTCCTCCTACACCGGTGGAAAACCACACAATCAGTAAATGGAAAGGGTATGAGGTACCAATCCTTGTTCACCCCAGTTGGGATAGTCTCTCTGCTTAAATTTAATTTTCAATATAGATACCACCCGGTTTCGTAATGAATCAAACTCCCTTCATTAATTTTGGGGTGGGAAGTGATAGTGTTTGATATCATTTTACTTCCGCCCATCACACTTGATTCAGTTGGACTTGATTATTACAATTATATCTCTTGAGATCACTAATAGATCCTTTCCAAGTTAAGACGGTTCATCCGAGATTAAGCATATGTGGGTGGTCGTCTTAGTCACTAACTCGTCAAATCCTCCTTATCATCAATTAATATCGAGTTAAATAATTATTGTCCTTGGTAATTTAAATTGCCTTCGATTCTGTTAAGAAAACGTTGTTAAGAAACAATTGTTTTGTTGAGGAAAATAATTTGTTTCTGGAATGCGTAATCTTGACTATAATTTAAAATCTAATTTATATATATAAAAAGAGAAAATCAACTAACATTTATTTATCCGATTTGTTCCCGGACCCACCAGAGGGAATCGAAACTGTGTAGCCGTCGATATCATGATTCTATACAAAGGTTGTTAGAATGCTTTTATAAATAAAACTTGAGCTAGTAATTAAGGAAATATAGTATAATGTATATTCCTAATTAGAATGTAAGTTAGGAATGTTATGGTATCATTATAAGTTACCATGTAATTCTTGTGTTACCTTTTTCTAGATAATGAATAATTACTCGTTTACTTGTATTCTTAAGGGAAGAAAAATTGTTAAATGTTGAATATAAGATATTGTGGTATTTTTAAAGAGAAGGCACATTATCTAGATGATAAATAAATGATGTTGTTTGTAATTCTTAAAAGAAGGAAAACTTCTGTCTAAAATAATGGGTCATTGAATGAGTTAAATTGTGTTATGATTAAGTACCTTACCATATATTCAGTCTTGATTCTAGATTAGTTTGGTTACAATAATAGATAATTCCATGTTCCTCAAAACAATCACCAATTCTGAGACCTTAAATGGTCAAAATAAATCAGATGAATCCTGGACTTGAGTGTTGATTATGTGTCTTGGAGGTCCTAACGTTGCAGGGTAGGTTGGGTGGATGGACATCTTGTTATCTTGAGGTGAGATGACTAATATGTTAGTATGATAATGTTGTAAATGATTATTGTTGTGTAATGATGTGGAAAGAACATGATGTATAAATATTGGTGTATGTTATTGTTGTGTAACACTTGTTCTAATGATGTTTCATTTTTTTTTTACCTCTAGCGTACTCACTACAATGACTTCATAACCGAGGGGTCGTTACATAAGACTTGCTCACATACATTACAAAGAATTATTGGTCGTGAGCAAGATGGTAGCAGGTTTTCTTGAGATTTAGGTGAATCATGATGGCATATGCAAGGGACGTGCCCATTTGAGTTTCTAGGGTAAATCTTTGTGTATATGTGTAATTGAAAAATGTTTTCTTTTTTTTGTTAAGAATTTGTGTGTGCATTTCATTAATGTGATATGTTTAAAACTTACATTTGGTGTTAGAGAAATTATTGAATTTAGGGGGACGCCTTTGTGGCTAAGGGTTTGGCTCATGTATGTGATAAACCTTTTTACATTTGGAGCTCTACGATATCGATTCTTGTGGTGAAAATAAATGGCAAGGAGTTCAAAAATAGAGATCGAAAAATTTAATGGAAATTTTTGTGAGTTGTGTAAGCTCAAGATGAAAGATATTTTGGTAGAAAAATAGAAATGGGTCATTGTAGATATAAGTAATGCACCTATAGGAATGTCAACAAAATACTGGACTAAATTAGATCAGAAGAAAAATAGCACAATCTGGTTTTGTTTCTTAGATTCAGTATTATTGAATGTGTCAGGGGAAGCTACAACCGAGGCATTATGGAATAAGTTAGGGCTTTGTATTAGTCTAAGTCCTTGTTAAACAAATTTTTCTTGCGAAAGAAGATGAACAACTTGAGGGTGAAAGATGAAGACTCAGTAACATATCATTTGAACGCCTTCAATACTGTGGTAAGTCAACTATTGTCTGTTGATATTAAGATTTATAATGAAGATACATGTATCATTTTATTGTGCCCTTTACTAGACTCGTGGGATAGTTTGGTTGTGGCCATAGGTAGTACTGCAACTAATTTAAGTTTCGATGATGTGGCCTCATACTTATTGTTAGAGGAGATGAGGCGAAAAAAGATAGAAAGCTAGAGAACAAATGCCTCATTTGTAAGAGGAAGCTCCCAGGAAAGAAATAAAAATAATTCCTCAAGTGGGAGATATAAATATAGAGGAAGATCTAAATCTTCAAGAAAATTCGTAAAGGTATACTAGAGATGTGGAAAGAAGGGAATTACAAGAAACAATGTAGATCCAAAGTGTCAAGAGAGGGAAGGGATATGATGATTCCCCTTATACAGAAGCAAAAACCTCCACAGATGAAGAAGGGGATGTGTACTTGGCTTCTTCAAGAACACATGCAGATTATAAGGCATGGTTGGTTGAATTAAGTGCATCCTTTCATATGAATCCTCATAGAGAGTGGTTTTGCAAGTATGAAAGGTATGATGGGGGTGATGGTTTTCTAGGAGATGACTCAACAACCAAAATCGTAGGACGAGGAAAATTCAAGTTGAATATCATGGGTGGTAGGATTAGAACAATCCTCGGTGTTATGCACGTCATAGGATTGGCTAGGAATTCAGTTTCTGTAAGCAAGATGGATGATGCAGATGTAAAAAAAATGTTTAAAAAGGAAACCTACAGGATGGTTCGAGGAGAAATGGTGTTGATAAGGGGAGTTTGAATTGGAAATCTATATAAGTTGTTGGGATTCACTATTAGTGATGGGTACAATACTTCCATTGTTCCTGAGATTAGAGGTGAAGAAAGAAAAACTCCTATAGTCTCTAGAGAAAAGACTATGTTGTGGCATCAAAGACTGGGATATATAAAAAAGAAGTGACTTTGAGTACTACATGGTAAATGTATGGTTGAAGGTATGTCCAATTTCTCTCTAGATTTTGATTGATCTAAACATTTTTTATATGAGAAAAATAATCGAAATTATTTAACACTATTCTCCTCCTACACCGATGGAAAACTGCACGGTTAGTAAACGAAAAGGGTACGAGGTACCAATCCTTATTCACCCCAGTTGGGATAATGTCTCTATTTAATTTTTTTTTCTAGTATATATTCCAGCCGGTTTCGTAATGAATCAAACTCCCTTCATTAATTTTGGCATGGGAAGTGATAGTGCTTGATATCATTTTACTTCTGCCCATTGCACTTGATTCTGTTGTACTTAATTATTACAATTGTATCTCTTGAGATCACTAATAGATCGTTTCCAAGTTAATACGGTTCATCCGAGCTTAATCATATGTGGGTGGTCGTCTTAGTCACTAACTCATCAAGCCCGCCTTATCATCAATTAATCTTGAGTTAACTAATTATCATCCTTGGTAATTCGGATCACCTTCGATTCTGTTAAGAAAACATTGTTAAGAAAGCTTTGTTTTGTTGAGGAAAAGAATTTGTTTCTTGAATGCGTAATCTTGACTATAAGTTTATATATATATATATATATATATATATATATATATATATATATATATATATATATATATATATATATATATATATATATATA
>ML811542.1:103866-127034 GCA_009831015.1 Picea engelmannii | reverse complement strand
GTATAAAATATAGTTGGAGCTCGACAAACTCTGGTTCAAGTCCAAAGAGATGTTGTTTATATCTATTTCAACATTTTTCATATTATTTTATTTTAATAGTATTTTTGTTGGCCCAAATGTAAAACCATGTTCCAATTTGCATTTCTCAAGTGGAGATGTGTTTGTGAAGACACATTTCCTTGAACCACAGTCCAGGGGCAGGGAAAGTGCAACATGGACTGTTTGTTGAGCAGACATTTGTTGAAGATTAAGCAATGTATTTCCAAGTGCATGTATCATTTGCATAGTATCAATATGATTTTTTTCATGTTCTTTGCCTATTCTTCTGAATGCACTTGTCATAGATTTGCCAACCTTTGTCATGTACGAGGCACAATATGATGTTGTGGCATATGCATTGAGGACATATTGTGCGTCTGTATTTGCATTCCACATAACTGGCTGGTACTTGAAGAAATTGTTGTTCCATATATGTAAAAGTTTTCGTTTAAGGCAAACTGTTGGTTGTTTAAGTGTAGATTGTATGCATTGGATGTGCTCAACTTCTGTTAGATTTAGCTTTGCCAAGAAGTCTTGGAAGCTCATTAAGTCATCAAAGTCTCCTTGTTCTAGAAATGCGAACAAAGATTTAGATTTCTCAATGAGAACATTGTCCTCCAAATTAATTGGCTCTATGACTCTTGTTGTTCTCATTGGTGGCATAGAGAATTTGTATCTGAAATGTGAATTTTTTCATTTTTTACAACTTCTTATATAATAATGTCTATGAACTTTGGCAAGCCCCGGATCCAAATGATCTGTGTTGCATGCCATGCATTTGTTCAGAAACTACTCAATCTGTGAGATGTTGTCATTTCCATAGACCGGTGCACCCTCTGTCCACAACAGTGCATGGCCATGCCCACTCCCTCTATTATGGAATTTGGTCACAAAACAATAGTCCGATAGTAGTCACAAAACAATGCTTGGTCAATTCACTCACTCGTTTGTTGTTTGTTGCTTACTCTTGTTTGCTTCAACTTTGCAAGGTTGAAGTCCTGCATCTGCAGTTGGCCCTATTGTTGCACTTTGCATGGTTGGGATTTTGCATCTGTGATTGGAACTGCATTTCTGGCGTTCTGCATTGACAGGTAAGTTTTAGTGCCAGGGTTGCACTCAAACGTATGGTTTTTAGGAACAAAAAATTTGAGGAAAACATTCGATTTCCCTTTTTATATCTCACTAAGGGTGCAACAGAGGTGGGTTATGTGCCCAACATTGAAATTCAAAGAGGAACAAGACATTTTGGAAGGGAACGTAATGAAAAAAATGCACCAAATGTATTGTCTTCACAGAAGAACAAGACAACATCACACTCTTGTTTCTCTGTCAAACATATTGTTTCCAGGAACATAAAATATGAGGAGAACATTCAATTTCCTTTTTTATATCTTACTATGGCTGCAACATAGGTGGGTTATGTGCCCAACATTGACATTCAAAGGAGAACAAGACATTTTGGAAGGGAACAACATGAAAAAAATGCACCAAACACATGGTTTTCAGGAACAAAAAATACGAGGATAAAATTTGTTTTCCTTTTTTTTTATATGTCACTATGGCTGCGACAGAGGCGGGATCTCTGCTGAACAATGACGCTCAAGAACAAAACCAAGAAAACATCACACTCCTGTTTCTCTGGTCGTAGTAGTCACATAAGAATATGTTCTGCAAGAGGATTTTGGCTCAGGCATTCCTTGTATTGAAAATGATTACTTGCAAACTGAAAATAACAACCAACGAACAGGAATGCAACCACGACACTGAGACTTACCGGTGAATGGGGAACGACATAAGCACAACCCCAATCGTGGATGCAGAATCCTTAGCGTGCAAAATACAACAACGGGTCCAACTGCGGATGCAGAACCCCAACATTGCAAAGTTGAAGCAAACAAGAGCAAGCAACAAACAACAAACCAATGAACAAGCACCTAGAGGTCCAACTGTAGCTGCAAGACCTCAAGTTTGCAAAGTTGAGTCAAACAACAAAAAGCAGCATCCAACGAACCAATGAGAAAGCATCAACTAGTCAACCAGTAATGTTGATGAAGAACAATATTGCCCAAATTCACTGCAGACAAGATTATATCAAAAAATCGGAGGAAAATGTATTGTAACACACCTGTTAAGCAAACATTTCAGGCTGGGAGGCATGTCAGGTAAACATTTAAGGTTGTGAGGACCGTCCAAAGGCCTCCCACTGTGTAAACATTTAAGAAAGTTGCAGTTTGCACGGTTGGCATTCTGCATCCGCAATTGGAACTGCGCTTCTGTTGTTCCCCATTCACGGGTAAGTTTAACTACCATGGTTCCCTCCCTATTCGTTGTTTGTTTTTTCCAGTTTGCAAGTAAGAATTTTCAACACTAGGAATGCTCAAAATCCTCTTGCAGAACATCTTTGTATGTGACTACTATGACTAGAGAAACAAGACTATAATGTTGTCTTGGTCTTGTTCTCGAACATCAATGTTCGACACATAACCCACCTCTATCGCAGCCATAGTGACATATAAAAAAGGAAATCAAATTTTCTCCTCACTTTTTCTGTTCCTGAAAACCATACGTTTGGTGCATTTTTTTTTTTAGACTGCACCTCATATTTTTTTTGCATTGCTATTTTCCAACGACTCCTGGTGTGATGTCCAGGACATGGAAGCGGGCACATGTGATTAGAAGGGAACAACCTGGAAAAAAAATGCACCAAACGTATGGTTTTCAGGAACAAAAAAATGAAGAGAAATTTCGATTTCCTTTTGTATATGTCACTATGGCTGTGATAGAGGTGGGTTCTATGTCGAATATTGACGTTCAAGAACAAGACCAAGACAACGTCACATTCCTAGTTCTCTGGTCGTAGTACTCGCATACAAGGATGTTCTGCAAGAGGATTTTGACTCAGGCATTCCCAATATTGAAAATTTCTACTTGCAAACTAGAAATAGCAAACAACAAACAACAAATAGGAAGGTAAACATGACACTGAAACCCACCCATTAATGGGGAACAACATAAGCGCAGTTCCAATCGCAGTTGCGGAATCCCAAGCATGAAAACTGCAATAAGAGCAACGAGCAAAGAAGAGCAAAAGCAACAGGTAAACAAGAAACCAATGAACACGCACCAAGAGGTCCAAGTGCAGCTGCAGGACCTCAACTTTGCAAAGTTGAATCAGACAACAATAAACAACATCCATCGAACCAACGAGCAAGCATCAACCAACGAACCAGTAATGTCGTCGAAGAACAATATTGCCCATATTCACTGCATACAACATTGTATAAAAAAAATCAGAGGAAAATGTATTGTAACAGACCTGTTAAGTAAACAATTAAGGCTGTGAGGCTTGTTAGGTAAACATTTAAGTTTATCAGGACCATCCAAGGGCCTCGCGCTATGTAAACATTTAAGAAAGAATGTAGTGTGGCATGCCTGTTTACGTACACAAAATAATTATTATAGTATTTTATAATAATATAAAATAATAACAATAGTTCGAATAATAGAGACTATGCAAAAAAAAAATTAGTCAAAGGACAAACTAATATGAAGTCAACTAATAAAAAAACTGACTCTTGATGCTCAAAACTTTGGATATCTAAACGTTTTAATAAAAATAGTAAAAATTCAGAAAGACCGTAGATGATCAAAAACTTTGGATATGCTAAGATATAAAACATTGGGAATAACGAAGCTAGCAATAAGACCTCCAATCTGTTATCCAATCAGATCATGACATATATGGTATTTTTTATTATATGCAAAACAATGTTTTTAGTTCTCTAGTTCCAACAATAGAGATTATGCAAATATTTTTAGTCAAAGGACAAACTAATATGAAGTCAACGAATTATCGATCATTATAGTCCCTCTATGCCTTCGATAGGGACTAATAACAGAATTTTGTATTCTTGATTAGAAAGACTGCATAACATATTCTAACTTCCCAAAACAAGCTGAATAACAATATTTTGTTATGTAAGTGTGAAAGACTGCATATGAATATGACAAGAAGTCTCTTATCCCATACCCATTTTCTTATCTTCAACATTCATCTTTGGTTATATTAGTTTTTTTGGGTTGAATGTCATTGTGTGTCAATTCTACTCTAAACTTACTCGTTCATTGAAGTAATTATTGGGTTATAGCCTGTGGGTTATGTGCAAATTGTTGGCATGTTTTTTTATTTATTTAAAAATTCTTAAAATGATATATTTTTAAAAATTGATTCAATATTAACTAAATGGAGAATTTATTCAAGTAAGTTCAATTCAAAATACTTTCATTATTTTCAATTATTTATGGTATATATTTTAATAGTGAAGGCCAGAGAAGTGGTTTTGAAAGCATAGTCAAATTTTGATGCTTAACTAAAGGGGTTACATTTTTGTAAATATAAAAAGCATAGTTTAAATGTTTTTTTTAGTGTTTTTACAAGTATATTTTATGATTAATTTTGTCCAAAATCCGGCCAAAAATTGTTGGAACTCCATATTTGAGTGATCGAGTTTGTATAATTCTAGTGCTCTAAGGGTTTATCAGGGTGTTGAATCTATTTATACATTCAAACATGCAATTTAAATAATAGAAACTAGAAATTTCACTAAGATCTTTTTCACCCGAATTCCAATGAAAAAGTTCAAAAAATCAAATGTTTAGACAACATCAATATAAAATAATCAAAGTAAATATTTTGATTTCATTTTTTAATTAAAAATTATACTTTTGAATTTTAATAAAAGTTATAATTTTTATTTTATATGCAAATAATATGATGTTTTAAAATTTTGTATGATGGAAATATTGTTACATATGTGTTTAGCACTTAAATATCAAATTCAAAAAATTATAATATTTATAACAAATAAATCATAATATTTATAACCCCCCGGATGGGGTGTTAGTTGGGCACAGGTGTCAAGATGGAGGGGACGACGTCTGCCAGCGCAGTACCAGCCACGTGACTAGCGCATGCACCTCCCCTCCTCCCAACACGATGGATTTTTGCAGCTTTCATTCATACCAACACACCATTAACACTTCGAGTGCACTCTTCTCTGCCTCCTCATCAGATCTATGGAGCCTCCATTATTGTGGCCACCTCTGCACGTGTGCGTCCTCCCTCTCCAGCATTATTCATACCATGGCACTCCTCGGCTGGTTCATCAATTCTTCCTCTTTTCACCAGAGCCATCACGCGGTTTGCACTCCTCCCGGGTACTCACCTGCTACGCTAGCCATTTCTCAGTGCATGCTTACCTTCTTCTTGCTTCGACCATGTCTCGATTGCGGGGGAAATCCAAGTGGGGTTCGACTTGGTACCAAAACATGCCACGGATGGCCATTTGGCCTTAACCTTCCGCCGCACCTTTGCACAGCTCTCCGCCTTCTTCGCCCTCCTCCTCTGGCCAGTCCTCTCAGAGCCAAAGTGGCCTCCCGCCTCTTTCCTTGCCTTGGGCTTGCCGAGTTGAGTGGTTCAACCTCTTGGGAAACTCACTGGGATTTTCCCCAGGGCCATTGCCAAACCTGGTCTCTTCCTCGCAACCTCCCTTGGTTGTCCCACCAAATTCTCCTAAGAGTTCAACTCCTGCGCCACCGCCAGTGCACTCACCACCAGTCCAGTCTCCAAGGGAGGACACCTTTGTCCACCGGGATAAACCACATGACCTACCCCACTACTGCTCGGATAGCGCCACCTGTGCAAAGTTCCAAGATGACCTTGCAATTTTGCAAGACCTGGTATTCAAGGTTCGCAAGGAGGTGGATGACCTATGGTTCCGTCTGGAAATTCTAGACAAGAAGGGGATGCAAATTCTGCAACTGCTCTCTTCTCTGCATGGCTCTCGACACTCCACAGAACAGGCACCCAGTGCACTAGCGGCCTTAGCGACGGTCTTGGTTCCGGCTCTCCAAATGTCACTAGTGGACAACGCGACAATATGCGCGACTTCGACTCTCTAGGCGCCTACATTGGACAATGTGGCATGCAACAGGTCGGTTGCTTGAGCCACGACATCTACACAGGTGTCAGACTGCATGGCATGTTTTTAGTTTTGTTTATATTTTGACAACTGTACTTTTGGACAATTCTCTTTTTGTCTGTCATAAGTCAGTCCTAGAAGTTCTAGAAGCTCGGACAAATCGGTTTCCCCACGGGGCAAGTCTATTCCAGATGTTTAAAACTGATGTCTGAATCTTGGGTTGATTTTGGTTTAGAAGGCACTGGCTGAATTAGTTTCCCTCCGGGACAATTCAATAATTACAGTCCTAAGACAAACTTGGCGACACTGTAATTTTTGGCTCTGAAAGGTTTTATATATATATATATATATACTTACTTACAAAAAAAAATTATAATATTTATAACACATAATAATATTATTATATGTTAGTCAAGTATATATTTAAATATAAGTAAAAGTAAAAATATATTTTTGAAAAAGAAAAATTGAATATGTATATTTATTTGAAGAACATGTGTTTCCTCCTAAGAAGTCACAAGTTCAAATCCAGAAGGGAGTAGGGTATGTATACCTCAGTAGACTACAGTCAAACCACTAGCGGAGGGGGTCCCTTGTCCCACAAACAAGGGGGTCTCATACACCAATTTGGTGTCTGGCTTGGTTGTGACCTTAAAATTAGATTATTATTATTATTAATATAAAAATTACTTGAAAAACAAATTTATGATTTTACAAAATTAAAAATATGATTTACATAAAATATAGACTTAACTACTCAAATATAAAAATTCAAAAATTTCTCTCTAGATATTAAATAAAATTAAACATAAAATATCCTTAAAAAAATCATATTTAAATTACAAATAATAATATAATAATAATAATAATTATTATTATTATTAAATATTAAATAAAATTAAACATAAAATATCCTTAAAAAAATCATATTTAAATTACAAATAATAATATAATTATTATTATTATTAATCGTTTCATGTTCTAACTTTCATTAAGATATACAATTAATCTCTAAACATTAACATACATTATTGCATGGTCTACAAGCGTTCTCTAATCATTTTTGTATATTAGGAATCTCACGAACATGATATCCACATAAGCATGTCTCGTTTTTTTTCAAAATTTAAAATTAATTTAATATAATATTAAAAAATAATGTTCATGCATTATTAAATTTGGTTAATGGAATTTGCAAATAAAAATATATAAAAAGTAAATAAGTATCGGAGCAAAATAAGAATAAAAGATTAAATTAAAAAAGAATTAAAGATATAAGAATAAAAGATCAAATTAAAAAAGAATTAAAGATAGAAAAGAGAAAAATTACATAGACATAAAACAAAATTTGAGAGAAAAGAAGATGTTTATGAGAAAAGAAGGGAGGGTAATCTTTCTTATAATTGAGGTAAGAAAAGTGAATTCAAAGAAAAGTGAATTCAATATGATATAGTGGTTTTTTATTGTGATGCAATATGAGTTGTAGTAGATGTTTATGAGAAAAGAAGGGAGGGATAATCTTTCTTATAATTGAGGTAAGAAAAGTGAATTCAATAAGATATAGTGGATCTTTATTGTGATGCAATATGAGTTATAGTGGATTTTTATTATGATGAAATATGAGTTTTAGATAATATAAGAGATTTAACGTAGTGTGTTAACGTTCTTTTAAAAGAGGAAAGGATATGTGTATCTTTATGTCAATAATTGAAGTAGTGTGACAAGTTATTTTGGATGGAGTTAGATTTGGAGGTATGTAATTGCTTTATCTAGAATTGATTGAGCACTTTAATAAGAAAGGTAATATACTATGGTTTTAACACTCAATTTAAGATCTCAAAAGTATAGTGATCTCTAAATAGAAAATATTATCCACAATATAGTTTATAATTTGTCAAATTTGAGAAAATGAAGTGGTATTGTGATTTGGACTCCTTATTATGTAACTTTTTTTTTTCAAAGAAAATTTGCTCGAAATTATATTAGGCTTATAATTTCATTTACATCATCAAAACCATGTCAATGGTCTTCCCACAAGTTCAATACAAAACATAACTAGTCACTACTAAAGATATATTTAACTGTCCTTACCCAAAAAATCTCTATGTTCATTGACCCTACTGTGTTAAACCAGTCAAAGATGATTACTAATCCATCACAAAAAAGGATATTGGATCATACAACAAAATTCACATTCTTCAAAAAGCAAAATTATAGTTCTGTTCTTCACAAAATCATAAACAAAACACCCCAATATCCAATGTACTAAGGCCTGCCCAAAGAGATACCACCATTAAAAGAGTTTTATATGAGTCGGCGATTCAGGCTTCCCATTATCCATAAAGTAATAAGTCAATCTGCCTGAAGACCCGAGCAATGCTTGTTTGGAGGGGAGATCTACTTCCTTGTTGTGCTCCCTGAAGATGTGTATATAGTTGATTTCTTGAAACTGTGAAGATAATTCCTTTGTTCTGCGTTTCCAACCTTCTAAACTGTTGGCCTTTAAAATACAAATGTTGTTGAGCCAATCAATAATACCCTTCGAGTCCCTGAGGATTTTTAGCTTTGTAATATTCCACTGTTTTGCTAAGATTAAAGTCACCCATGCCCCCAGTAATTCAGCTTTTGAATTTGTGCCACTGCCTCCATTTATGTGCCATCTATATACTTTTTTAGCATAAAACTTGAAGACTCCCCCAGCCCCATGGTTCATGCCTTTTAAAATAGATGCCCCATCGAAGAAAGCAATTAAATGATCAATAACCTCTATCACTGGGTCCTTTTAATAGCATTTTTTATTTTTGGGCTATTACTAGGGCAGTAGCTCCTAAGAGTTTTAATAAAGACAACCATCCAGTAAGGGGTTTTATCCTCAATTAAAGCTTGGTTTCTTTCGTGCCAAATGTTACAACAAAGATGGACAGCCAGTAAAATTGAGCAGTCTTTGTCTCTCATCGAGGCCTCAAAGCAATGACAAAGTGACTGTCCATTCCAGTGAAATTTTTTGTTGAGACGGATAGCTAAATTTTTCCAAACTGTCTGGGTAAATCGACAGTGGACAAAGAGATGATCCACGTCTTCATTTTCAGACTTGCATAAAGGGCACCGCCCAGGGCCCTGCCAACCTTTACCCTGCAATACTTGCCACGTTAGTATTTTGTTTTCGACAACCAACCAGATAAAAAGTTTTTTCTTCAATTCGATTTCCCACTTTCATAACTTATATTTCCACCCCTTTGCCCGTGGCCACTCAAAGGTAGAAATAAGTGTTGCATAAATATTTTTAACTGTCATTCTACTCGAGGAATCCCCTCCTGTCCAGATTAAAGTGTCCTCCTTCTCACATAGAGAAACCCCTGCCTCATTTAAATCTCTACGATATTGATCCCATTCAGCTTCTAAATTACCCCAGATCCCCAGATCATTTGCGCTAATCCATTTTTCAGAAGATGTAATCAGGTATTGATAGACCGAAGTCAGATCCAGGGTAACAATCCCTTTTTGGGTGAGGATTGTTTTCATCTGATCGGACAGGATGGCCTTTTGTCCTAAGCCAAAAATTTGATAAATGCTACTTCCAGGATAAATGCTACTTCCTTTCCCTGGTGTCTAGCTCAGCAAATGAAGGATTACATGTACAGAATGTACCATGTTGTTCCACATCCTCAATGCCGCATTCACTTTATTGTTAGTGAGTCTTACCCATTCAATAACCGTAAATTTCTTCAGGTACTTATCTCTTATGAGTTTATGCCATATCCCCTGTAGAGTTAAGACCCTCCACAATGAATTTGCGTTGAGTGTCGTATTGAATAATGCTAGATTTCTTATCCCCCATCCCCCAGATTTTTTGGGTCTTGAAAGTAGATCCCATCTACATAAATGGATTTTTTGAGAATCTTTGCTACCATTCCATAAAAACGTGAACATCAATTTCCGAATTTGATTTAAAACGGATCAAGGAATGGCTTCCAATGACATCCAATACACTGGTTGGCCTTCTAAAACTGATTTCACCAGTGTATATCTACCCCTCAATGAAATCCATCTATTGCACCATACCTCTATCCTCTTCATAACTTTAGTTAGGAGCCAGTCCCAATCTTCAACTTTGTAGGATCCAATCTTTAATCAATAGCCGAGATACTTAAACCCTGCAGACAATTCCATGAAAGAATAGGGGAGGAGATTTTTGTAGGGAGTAAGATCATTACTTGAAAATCCTGCATGAAGAACTGTAGATTTGGACTAATTAACCATTAGTCCAGATGCTTTGCAGAAAAAACAAATGATTTTGTCTATCTCCCACCACTCCTTTAAGTCCGCCCTCGTCAAAATAATAATATCATCAACAAATAAAACATGCAGAATCTTATAAAGACTGGAGACTTTTATACACAAGATTTTACCTTCTCCCTGAGCAGATTTCAACAATAGACTGAGCCCTTACATAACGAGGATAAATAGTAGGGGCGACAAAGGACACCCTTGTCGCATTCCCCTACCATTTTTAAAGAAATATGTCGCTTCTCCATTAATTAAAACAACGAAGGTAAGTGAAGAAACACAAGCCATTATCCAGCTTGTCAGTTGAGTTCTGCATCCTGTTGAAATCAGAATGAGTCTTAGAAAGTCCCAATCTACACAGTCATATGCCTTCCTTAAATCCAGTTTTAATACTAGTGCACTTAATTTCTTTTTTTTTATACGGTGTAAACTTTCATGTATTGTTTCGATAGCTTCCTAAATTCTCCTCCCATGGAGAAATCCAAACTGTTCTTCAGAGAGAGTGCTTGATAGAAAGGGTTTGATTCGATTGGATATAATCTTGGAAATTAATTTATAACATAAATTACATAAAGAAATCAGTCAGAAATCATCAAAGGTACTGGGCTTTTGAGTCTTCAGAATTAATGCCAAGAATGTTGAGTTTAGGTTGCCCCCCACCGATCCCAACCTTCTCGTTTCTTCCACTAGATCAAGAAGGTCTTGGCCCACTACATCAAAGAAATGAGTGAAAAATTCAGAGGTCCATCCATCCGGGCCTGGGTTCTTGGCTTTTTTGAACTTGAATAGAACCGATTTTAATTCCTCCATAGTAATCGATTGATTGAGGCTGATTGAGTCCTCCTCCTTGAAGATTTTTGGGAAAATACTTGCAAAATGACTTTTTCAACCATGTTTAGAGTCTCTTGTTCCTTGTAGAAACATTTGAAATGTTTAAAGGCTGCCTTTTTTATAGCTACCGGCTCTATGAATTTTGACCCTTCATTATCCGTAACTTTCGAAATGTGTTTTCTAGCTTGATTGAAATTTGCAAAGTTATGAAAGAATTTTGTTTTGTTGTCTCCACTCGCCAACCAAATTGCTCGGCTGCGTAATCTCCATGATTCTTCTGTACCTCTAAGGATCACGTTTCTTTCCATTTCTTTTTTACGCAAGCTCCTTCCTTCTTCCAGGTTTGTAGTATCTGCATTCAGGATAATGATAGAAGACTTGATGCCAGCTTCTAAATCTTTAAGTTTTTCGAAGTTTCTTTCCTGTTTCTTTCTAAACCAATGTTTTTTTTTTCTTTTAAAATCTTTAACTTCCAAACGAGCCAGTTTCTGAACCCAAATTTAGTCAAAAAAATAGGATCATTCCAAGTTGCACGAACCAAGTTCCCAAAATCCGAGTTCGTTAGACAATGAGCATTAAATTTGAAAGGAATGGCTTTTTGATTCGGGGAGGCTTCCAATTGTAATAGAATAGGGTGCATGATCTGAGATGAATGGGTATTCAACCCAAGACCGATACACCCCCACCTCTAATAACAAGTCTTCTGTGACTATACACCTGTCTAACCTTCTTGCCATTGCTTCCACTTCCGTCCTGTCGTTTCTTCACGTCGGAACCAACTTTGTTGGCTTCATATCAATCAACTTTTTATCCCCAAAAAGGCCCTTGTAAAAGTCACCAAAAATAGCTTGCCTGGAGGTACCCTCCCAAACCTCCTCCGAGGCGCTAACAAAATTTAGGTCACCAACAATAATAAGATTCTTGATATCCAGTAAACCACTTTCAGCAATCAACTTCCATAATTTTATACGTTCCATACATGGACCATAAACATTCAAGAATGCTAACCCTCGGTTGCGCTTTATGCTTGTACTTGTTAATAAAATGCCACCAATCATAAGAAAAGGCACCAATGCTAACTCCCGGTTGTCCTTTATTACGTAACTTACATATACACAAATCATGATGATTATGATGGTCGATGTCCATCCTTCGTTGACATGAACCCTAAATTCCCTATGATGAAAGCAAACACTATGAGAGCTGGCCATTAAGATAGCTCAAAGTGACAATGAAATCACTCTTAATATGGAGATAAGTACAATAACAATGACGAAGTACAACAAAATATGGCTCCCATGATGAAACTCAAATATACCTTAGATATGTTACATGAACTTCTTCCATAATTGCTTTATGAACATCTCTTTTAGACACTATTGAATCAAGAATAAAGGCATTGGATGGTGGAAGATTAACAATATCTTAGCTAAAAGAGTGTAAAAGTATCACAATCTTCACATACCAAGAGTATCAATGCCAATGTTTATTTGAATGCATACGCACATGTGCCTCCTACCTCTAACATAATGTCTACAATGACTATTTTTATCCATTGTTTGGGTCTGCTTATAATATCATTCACTTGTTTTTTTTAACATGAGCATTTGGGCTTAGCGTGTGAACAAAACCACTCAAGTTTTCTTTGCACCCATGGCCCATTAAGGTTGTGAAGACTTTCATCTAATCTTGGACATGATTTTATTGGAGCTCGTCCACCAAGATTTTGTCATATTCAAAAAAGCGCTTCGACTTGCCACTTAACCACAACCCAATAGACTTTAAAATAACATGCTTTAAGGAGAATTGAGGTTAGTTTGAGGTTATAATATATGGACACAAGGGGTGCTAAGTGTATCATCGATTACTTAATTTGTTTTTTTTAATAAAGAAAAAATTGCTTCCATGAAAAATTTACAAAGTGCTACATACATTGGCGACCCTTTCAACTTGATATGTGGATCTCAATTATCCTAGTTGAGTGAAAAGCTAAAAATTTGCATAGCTAATCAATTACGATCTTGCCAACTATTGACATTGTTACACTCCATAAATTGCATAGTCTAGCTATGATTATTGCCTAGAAAATCAACCATCAATAAAAATCATATTTTTTCCCAGGTTATAAAGCCCATTACTGCCTAGAAAATCAACCATCAATAAAAATCATATTTTTTCTAGGTTATAAATCCTGGGGAAAACCCCCGAGCACTTCCCCTCATTTCGAGGATGGTACCCAATGTTAACCCTATAATCTTTAGGGCACAAGGCCGATCAACAATAGGTCTTGAAGCCATTACAATAATATACTTGTTAAGAGCTCAACATATCATTGGCTAAAATTTAACTTAGGTGGGGAGGATAACATCATTCCTCCCAACCACCTAAGCTAAACCCAATCGTCAATCAATAAAAATCATATACATATAAAGAGAAAATATTAAAGAAAGTTTCACGTAATACTCATTACTTAAAATAGAAGAAACACTCAGACTAATACATAGTTGCCTATTAAAGGTGAAAAGCTTGAAGCAACCATTGTTAAAACACTTGTTGGAACAATGAAAGATAAATATGTGATCTTCCAAGAGCATATCATGTTGAGATTATCAAATTATCTTAATGATGTCTTTCCACATGGTAGTAAGTTAGCCCATGGATGTGCTTCATGTACTTGGATTCGAATGAAGGTATATGTAGAATAGATCAATTAAGAAGTTGAGCTATTGATGATTTGAAGGTGTGCTTGATATGAATTACAAAGGCTAGCCTTCCAAAGTAAAACTCCTCCTTTTTCTTAGTGCTAAAGTAAGGAACATCTTTTGTTAGGGAGTAACAAGATTGGTCTACTTCAATTGTTAAATTATTGTAATGCATAATAACTTTCTTGCTATCAGCGATTGCAAACATAGAGTAAGGGCTTGTGTATGTGGATGACAAAGTCAAATGGATACACCTAACTATGAGGAGGGAATGGGGTACTCTGAACAATTTGGGGCTTGGATGGACCAAGAACCATTTCAAGTGATATGACCAACATAGTTCTAGTGTAAATGTCCAAATAAGGATTTATCTTGCATGAACCAAAAGTTTGAATAAGTACAATTCCTGTGACCACGTTTTCCATGTTGTTGACACCAAGTGTGGTAAATCAAAGTAACACTTGAATATCACTGAAATTACAACTAAGATTTTTATAATTATAAAAAGACTAATGACACTTGAATATCATTGAAATTACAACTAAAATTTTTATAATTATAAAAGACTTGAGATTTATATTTTTTTAAGAGAAAAATTAGGCAAGTATATATACCCACCCTACAACCAATTTATGAGTGATTATAAAAAACTTAAAAATAAACATATTATAAAGTTAAATTTAAATTTAAATATAAAATAACAATTTCTTTCAAAATCACTCAAATCATAAAATAATTTTTTAAACGATGCAAAATAAACTAACAATATCGTCTCATTAATATTTTCGAGAGTGAAACATCATATACTTATTAAACTCTCTTTAAATTAAACTCTCTTTAAATAGCCATGTTGACATAGACATGATGCGACATGGATTTTCCTTTTGTGTTAGTACGCTAAGATTTTGAATACACCCCAGCACACCAACTCAATGACCGTGAACCAAGGTCATTCAAGGGAACTCAAAAGCCATCAATATCATACCATACTAGTACAAACTAATATTTCAAAGTATACTGGTATTCACACAAAGCGTATTTAGTACATTTCAGACTCCTTACGAATCTTTAAGCAAGAACTTGTACAAACTTTCACAAGACAGTCCCTCAAAATACCATTCAGTCAATCCAATTTCCCAGAAAACATAGGATACAGACTTGGTGATCCAATTTTTTACTACATACTATTCACTCAATCCAATTTCCCAGAAAACATAGGATGCAGACTAGGTGATCCGATTTTTTATTAGTGTCTGCACACTTTTTCAAGTAGTAACTTTACACGATAAAAAAACAAGCGCAATAAATTTTAATTGAGTAGAGGACAACTAGGCCAAAATAGCCAGCAATATTTTGAAAGCAATTGATTAGTTTCACGTTTGCATGCGTCTGACCATAAACTCATTTGCCCTTTTTGGGCTTGTCCATACAAGTGGCAGGAGCAACAGCCATGAGAAATACAGCTCAACACTGGCCTATTAACTGATATAATTCTGTTATGTTTTTCATCTATCAAAAGAAAATCTAGTGATCCAATCTGGGCCATGTTATAAAAAGAGATTCATTCATTCCCTCGCATTGGTTTCGATTCATTACCTAGATCTGGTCAGTTGGGGTGCTGTGGCAAGCTCCAGACCAATTTACAATGCTGCCCTTTGAAACATTAGAGCAGGCAGAGCTTAACCTGGGCAGGGCCCTATCGTATTGGGAAACTCTCTGGTTCAAATATTCAGCCAGAATACCTGACAGCATCCTCTACTACCACAACATCGTGTTTCTCCTCATCGTTTTCTCAATCGCCCCCCTGCCCTTCGCTCTTATGGACACCAAGAAGTTCAAGAGCTTGCAGAAGTACAAGATTCAGCCCAAAATTCAGACTCCCATGTCTGAAATGCTGTATTGCTACAAGGCTGTCTTGTTTGTGTTCTTCGCAGTCGTGGGACCTCTGCAGCTGACATCATATCCCTTGATCAAGGTAAGCCTGCTCTTCATTGTTGTCTGTGTTCTTATTTTCTGATTTTGTATTAACAAAATGAGTTCTGTACTTGTTCAATCAGAAACTCTGTATTCAACCAACAAAACAGTGCTGTTAATTGTTTTCAGTTTATTTATATTGATGAAAAAACTTTAATTACCTGGGGAGAAATAGGGCCTGGCAATTAATTACCTCCCTGTATTGAAAAATGCTACAACCAACAATCTTTTTGGACCAAAGGCCTTAGGACATGCCCACAATATAGGATGTTTAGCAAGCAGACTTTACAGTGGATCTCAGCAATGATACTAACAAATGATAGATTGGATTTTGTTTTGCATACAGCTTGTGGGTATCAGAACAAGCCTGCCCTTGCCTTCCCTGTGGGAGATTTTTGCACAGCTTGCAGTGTATTTCATGGTGGAAGACTATGGCAACTATTGGATACACAGGTGGCTACACTGCAAATGGGGTTATGAGAAGATCCATCATATTCACCACGAGTTCACTGCTCCAATGGGCTTTGCTGCTCCATATGCACATTGGTCAGAGGTGTTGATACTTGGGATCCCTACGTTTCTCGGACCGGCAATTGCTCCAGGACATATGATTACATTCTGGCTCTGGGTTGTGCTGCGCCAAGTGGAAGCTATTGAAACTCACAGCGGGTATTGTTTCATTCTGCTTTTTGCTTTCAGACTAGATAATAAACTTTATTGAATGATCGATTTCCTGCTGTTAGATATCCAAGTTATTTGTTTCCGTACTTGCTGGTAGCTTGTCAGAACTGGGATACATGCAGCCTCATGGGTAACATTCTTTTCTTGTTAGTAGCCAGAGTTTACCTTCGTTCTCAACTGTGTAATTGATAAAGTCAAGGGCCAGATGAGCTTGACTCAGTGGTCCCATAGCAGGTTTCGCCTCAAAACAGTGAAGATCAGTTTTCAGTGGATTCATTCATTTTCCATAGTTTTTTATGTCATTAGAATAGGACAGAATGCTTTTCCCCAAATTTTAGTCTTTATCTAGTAATGGTAAGTACTTTACAAGAAGTGCTGCTGATCTGACTGGCAGCAGAGTTATGCACTTCTGCACACAATTCTACATAGGCCCTCACTCTATCAAGGTTGAATTGGGAACTTGGGCCCCTCTTATCAGCTCAAGTGATATGCTGCCTGGGTTTTCATTTCGTTGGGAATGTTTCATCATTGTACATAACCCCAGGAGGAAATTCATGAGAAAGTGATGGGATGCACTTTGAAGTGATGACAATTTCCGCAGAATCCCAACTGCGAACAAAGCAATAGTTGTTGAAAGTTGAAACTCTAGAGACACCGACTCTAGCAATAAGGCGTGGCTGATTGTTGTTCAAATGGACTGTAGGACAACTGTAGATTGTTGTGAGCATGGATTGTGTATGAGAGAGTGTTTGGAAATTAATTAGCAAAGTAAATTAGGGGGATGATGCATCAAAATAGTCTTACAACCTTTCGCTTATGCATAATTAAGGGCTGTTTCTAGAAAGACATTTTAGATGATTGCCTTCTCTCATAGAGATACCCTTGCCTTTGGCAGATTGTCCCTCATTGCAAAAAAGAATTGGGCAGTTTCCTCTTAGAGTCCATAGCTGCCCAAAATCTAGTGCATATATGTATTTTGTGTTCAATTTTATTATCATTTCCATTCCTTAACACAGGGCAAGTTAGGGCTGTGCCCTGAAAAACATACATTAAAGATTTCAACTACTGTACATAACTGAAAATTAAGTTGCCTCTGAACATGAAGTCCTAATTACCAAATTAACTGGGCCAAAAATGGAGTAAGGTGGGGAAGACTCAATAGACTTTTCAGAGTGGATAAAATGCCGACTTTGCTCAAGAATATGTGGAGATTGTATTTTCAACTCTATATATTGTATATGGCAGAGGAGCTCCCTTAAGTAGAAAGATATCTTTGCTTGAGAGTGCAATGTGGTCTCTTTCTTATTTAAACTAATATTGCATACAATCAATTACATCTTGGGATTTGATACTGATTTTAGTCGGCTCTTGATTATAGGAGTGATGTGTAAATGAACACATGGTTGCTCACGATACAAAAATAAAAATACATCAATATTTCACATTTAGAATGGGCACTTGGAAATATGTATTAAGTACTTATAAGGAGAGATCCAAGTAATGTGTGTACTTCAAATGCTATGGCGTTTGAGAGCTAGACATTACTGTCTGGGCACAAAATCATGCATTTATATTGCTAACACAGAATCTTTTCCCTAGGAAAAAAGGTTATTAATAATTATCAATAAAATCCTGAATCTGATTAGCGCCATTGTAGCTTTTACCTTGAAGAAAACAATTATATGGTATTTCAAGAAATTACCTTGGAGAAAAAAATTATATGGTATTTCAAGAAATTCAGAGATTAAGAAGACATCTAATAGGAATTACTTCTTATTGTTTGCTTGTATTCAAACATGTAAACCCTTTTGTATATCATACTTAAAAATTGAGAGTCTGTATTTAGTATAATGGATTTATGGTCAATAGCTTATATTATAAATTTTCCTAGCACATTGGGATCCTTGATATTATATATCAAATTGAACTTGAAGCACTCATGGTTGTTTGTATATTCAAGCACTCCATGGATTGGCTAGTAAATGTTGCCAATGCAAAATTGAGAAAACAACCATGGGCCATGGCTAGTATTAGGATGCAGTAGTTAATTTATGTGTTAAATATTGAGGTAGCGGCAAAAAATATCACATATTGAAGACATGACCCTTATCTTTCAGGGATAAAATCTCATTGTGACGTTTGATCAGAGCCTATTTCCATTCACAGGCTTCTGCAAGCCTTGGCCAACTTGCTTCAACAAGCAACAGCAACTGTGGTTTACATTGCAGGCCTCAATGGTGCCTGAGCCTCTCTTGCGGGCTCCTGCAGCTTTGCAAGCACTGACAAGCCCTTCCTCTTGATCTCAATGCACACAACTTCCTTTTAAATTCCTCTGTAGAGACACATGCTGCTGCAGCCTTCTTCTGTGGAACCTCAATCACTTGCACCCTCCTTTGTGAACTCTCAGTGACTGTGACTTCACCATGCAGATCAACATGGGATATGAACTGATGTGTACCTAGAAGACTAACTGTCTCTGTGTCCATTTTGGGAATTGGATTGCCTCACATAACTGAATTTCCATCTGGCTGCTGTTTTAGTTACCATTCTTTCGTGATTACTCTATAGGAGGAAGTTAATTTATGGTAGGATAGTCATTACAAAATTAATGAAAATGAAGATGAAGAGAGGAATGACAGCCGAAGATGGAATGTGGTGAGTAAGAACACAAAAGTTGAGCCATTGTACCTCACATGTATGTTTGAATAACAGTGAGAAAGAACCTTGCACAACTCCTGAACAGCTAGAGCACACAGTCTGTAATATACATTACTTGCCTACACAACCCTACCCTCCTTAGGACTTGTTACACAGAGCATCTCTACTCCTACAGTCTCAGACACACTTATTGATATTGTACTCTATATTTTATGTTACAAGCTTATACTGTAATATTAGTGAGTTTTTATTGTATTGAGGCGGATTGTCTTTGTGAATGCTGCTCTCTCTACTCTTCAACACTCTAGCATATTGTGTTAATAGCTTCTCTATTTACTTTTTGTTCTTTGAATATACACTCACAATATAATCCTGGGTACAAGGATTGGTTTGGTATCAGAACTTGACGAGCAGCAAAACTTAGAAGTTACATGCCCATTTGGAATATGTGACATACAAGAAGCAAGAAGTTCAACCCAAATCTCCTTTAGATCACCTTTCTTCACAACATACCCCCCTCCAGATGGCTACCAGTCAACACTCCTACCCTTTAGAGCAACCTTGATAAACTTGCATCTGTCCGAGGTCTTATAGATGAAGCTTTACAAAATCAGTGTGAGGAATTGCATTGCCAGTTTGTTCCACAAATAATGCAGCTTAACCCTCTTATGCATAGTAACAGGACTTGCAAGATACTCTGAACTCATGAGTATAACTTGACTTGCTGGTTAAATGAGTTTTTTCGACTTGCCAATGAGTCAAACTTGGGCTCAACAAGCTGGATTCGTTGACTCAATGAATGACCTGTGAGTACTCATAAGTCATTGGCTGCATCAATGTGTTTACTTGCATTGTGTGAGTTTGACTTGCTAGGTGTTGAATTTACCCCTATATCTTAGTCACCGAGATTGCTGCCAATAAATTAACTAAACCAGAAATTATCACTGCTGATATAAAATCTGAATTTATGCAGAAATCTACAGCTGAAATATAAAACAGAAATTTTGCAGCAGAAACATACAGTAAACCAAGCACATAAAAAACACATAGACACCAGAAGTACCCTGGAACCCCAGTGTGGGGAAAAACCAGCAAAGGAGGGCTTCCGAGGAATTTTACAGCAAAATTGAAAATACAATACAGAAATTTCTAACAAAAAATTTCTGGGGCAGGGTTTTTCCTCTCCACAGGCTCTGTACGGCCCAGCTAACTCAGCACTCCTTGCTGTAGCTGTACGGCCTCTGGTACAGCCTGCTGTTGATTGAAATTGTGCCCAAAATTTGGCCCTGTTCTTTGCTGAACAGAATGGCTGAATCTGGCCAGTTCTGGATGAGGATGAAAAGCCCTAACTTGCCTTCCTTGCTTCTGTAAAACTTGGCTTGAGTTGAGCCTGGTGCTGGCAGCCTGATATGGCCCTGAACTTGACCTCTTCCAGCTGCCTTTCTGTACCAGAATCGCCCTCCTCAACTGCTGCTTGCTCCAGCACAGTTTGCCCTCCTCAACTGCTGCTTGCTCCAACACAGTTCGCCCTCCTCAACTGCTGCTTGCTCCAGCACAGTTCGCCCTCCTTCTTCAGCCTCAAGCACCCCTCCTTCTGCTCACTTGCTCACTCACAAATGAGAACGTGTGTAGTCCTCTCACCCTCAGCCTCCTTTTATCTCCCTAGTAGCCCCCCATCCTTCTTGAGATGTGTGCCCAGCTTTGGGCTTGAATGGCTGAGATTGGGGTGCCCCTCTTGGGATGGACCCCACTCTCCACTAAGTGGTGCGCCCTCCTTGGTCTGGGCCCCACAATCCACTCAACCACCTTCAAGGAGGTTTGCCCTCTCTCCTTGGGCCCCACAATCCACTCAAGGAGGAATTTTTGGCTGTCAGCCTTAGTCCAACTTAAGACTGAGATAAAACTAAGCTGATTTGGGTTATTTAAGGTGTCCCACAGCTGGCCCAGGACAATAGGCACAGTTGAGACACCAAACCGAGCTAAAACTAACACTCCCTCTTAGCGGGGGAGGTGTCTCCACCAGGATCAATCTCTGATCCAATCAAATCTGCTGCTGCTGCTGTAGTTGCTCCCTTTGAACCGAAAGATCCACCTGCTATTTCTGCTGTGCTCTGATCTGATCCATCAATGTCAAGTCATACCAACTGACTTTCTTTGACACCGATCTCTAGTCCAAGATCCCCCTAGACACACTTACAGGTTGTCCCAACACCCTGTACATCATACCTTTCTTGATGCCAGCCTCACTGCTGCATCCAAGGCCGCTCCCTCTGCCCGTATGAGCACATGTCCATCAACATTACATCATACCCCATATCCTCCAGAGCTGAGATAGAGAGAAAGTTGACTTTCAACTCTGGCACATACATCACCTCATCCACCTCCAGAGACACTCCTGACTCTAGTTGGAATCTGACGCATCCAACCCTCTTTACTACATGTTTGGTGCGCACCCCATTCTTCACATGGCAGTCTGAGCCCGTCTCTGAAACACTAATGAACACTGACCTCATTCTCATCATATGGCGAGATGACCCACTGTCCACAAATCGTGCCCCGCTGTCCTCAAACTCAGCCAATCTGCGACTGCTAGAAAGAGTGGCAACCAGAGAAAATTTGTCCTTGAATTTCTCTACAAACACATCCATCTCAGTAGATGTTGTAGCTGCTACCTACGACTCCTTCTTCTTCTTGTTAGGACACTTGCTGGCATAGTGGCTAGTTTTGTGACATGCAAAGCATCTCACTTTGCCCATGTCCCTGGAGCCTCCCGCTCCTCCCGCTCCACTGCTCTTCTTTGCATGAAGAGCCACATTCTTCTCCTCCTCACTCTTCGCCTGACTAGCCTAAGATGCATCCTCTCGTAGCTCCTCCTGGGTGAAGTCGTCCCACAACCTCTTCTAGTAAGGGAGTTTCTCCCGTGCAACCAACCCTCAGACAAACACGTCCCACTGCTTGGTGAAGCCATTCAAGGCTGTCCTCACCAGCTCGGTCTTGTCCACGATCTCTCCCATTGCTGCAAGTTCATCTCGAATCTGAGTGAACTTTGTGAGGTAAGTGACCACCGACTCTCCCTTGGTCATCTTCGTGCTTCTCAGCTTCTTTCTGAGCAACATCTTTCTGCTCTGGTTGTCAGACTGGTATAGCTTTACCAGGGCCTCCCACATTTCCCTTGCTGTTTTCTTGCCAGACAAATGTGGAATGATGTGGTCCTGGACACCATCCACAAGTATATTGTAGATTTTTGAGGAACTATGAGGGTGCCCAACAGGCCTGTCAGATGACCTCTTGTTGGGCTCTAAGTTATGTCAACAAGGCTGTCCTTTGCTGCTGTTTTAGGACAGCAAACAGTCAAGTACTTTTCTGCCCCCAAACTGATGGTTATATGCTCTTTTAAGGTGCCCTTACAAGTAGTTTTAGTAACCAAGTGTTAGTACATGCAAACCTCAAAACATATAGCAATCCTCTAGATCTTTATAAGCTCCTACAACTGATTTAAACACTAAGCATACATGAAAAATGAACATAAGTATTTTTGGTCAACATGACCTTGGATAAACCTCGCTTGGGGAAAACCAATTTAGAATGGAAGTGTATATATGTGATGTCTAAAGCATGAGATACAACAAGTAAATACAATGGAGCCTGATATAATAACAGCTCCTCTTGAGATGCTTTGGAGTTCCAAGAAGAGATATGTGCCCAAGCTAAGTGCCCCCTCTTCCTTTGTTGCCAATCTCACTGAAACAATGTGCCCTTGACCCTCTGATTTCAGATGAAGAAATCCTTGCACACAAACAAGCTGTTGTGTGCTACCTCCATGCTGAATCTGATAGATCTGCAATCGTCCAAGTGTAGCTAGTGCCTGCTAGGTGTGCGCCTTCCTTCTATAGTGCGCCCTCCTCCAAGCAAGAACAACCACCACAAAATAGTGAGGGTCTAAGCCTCCATGAGTCCTCCATGAAAGGAGGCGCCCAAGCTTCCCTCATCCATAGCCTCCATTCTCATCCTCTTG